>CAUYPK010135010.1:0-73171 GCA_963574355.1 Loris lydekkerianus
AGCACAATAACTAAAAAGACGCCAGGAAGGCTATGTCAACCAGTGTGATGAAAATGTGTCAAACAGTTTATGAAGCTAGTGTATGATGCCCCATGATCATATCAATGTACACAGCTATGATTTAATAAAAAATAAATAAATTATATATATATAAAAAATAAAAATAGCAAACTACTTTTCCTGAGACTTTCCACACAATTAAGAAAGGTTTGTCTAAAATTAGTAACTTTTAAAGTCTTAAAGATTCCTATTATGAGAATCCAATGGTAAGTTTTAAAAGTGTGTTTATACCATACCAATGTTAGATGCAGACCCACTGTGAGCTCTTTGTTAAATTACTCATTTTCTTTATTAGCAATGTTCCTTTTATTTTTTAAAAATCCATATTGGAGAAAGATAAACTACATGAGTATAGGTCTTTGCAGCTAAGCATAGATGAAGAGTTGAATATTTTAATTAAAGGTTACCCACTCGCTCTCTCCTATTCTGGTTCACAAACTCCCGTGTCTATGGTATATATTCAGCTCTGAATTTAGCATTTGTAGGCTTTTCAGGTTCCCACTTAGGTCTCATTTTCTCATCCAAGTGTTATCCAGATGCTGCCTACGTGCCGTGCATATATGTTTGTACAGGCACCTCTTGCTGCTGTCACTTTGGGCTGATCATGGCCCAACATCCTCCAGCTCCAGCCTTCTATTCACCTACCAATTCCCACCAAAAAATGGTCTTTCCTCATTCTCTCCCCACTTCCCTTTTCCATTTATATGTGTCCTTCTAGAAAGATACATCTTTTCATCTATCTTATTCAGAACTAGATTATAAATTTCCTGAGTGCAAAAATCATTCGTCATGCTTCTGAATCTTCAGCGTGCCACAATACCTAGTATACAGCTGGTGGTATCTTAGTGTACTTGGCCTGCTACAAAAATACCATAAACCGGGCGGCTTATAAACAACAGAAGGTCATTCCTCACAGTTCTGGGGTCTGGGTAGGCCAGGATGAAGACAGGTTTGGCCATCTGGTGGGGGCTACTTTCTGGCAAACAGATGGTACCTTTTAGCTGCATCCTCATGGGGGGGGGGCACACGAGCTCTAGGGGTCTCTTTGATAAGGGTGCTAATCTAATTTATGAAAGCTCTGACTGAGATTAGCCTCGAGACCCAGTCACCTCTCAAATGCTGCACCTACTAATGCTATCACTTTAATTACTAGGTTTCAGCATATACATTTTAGTGGGACGCAAACATTTAGGCCATAGCAGTGTTCAAAATACGTTTATCATTGGTAATTGACTGATCCTTTTTTTCACTTCAGATTATAATTCATTATTTATGAATGAGCTTAATTTGACAGAAATAATAATGGTTGCTTTAGGAATTTGCATTTAAGCTTAATTCATCTAGTATGACAAAACTGAGGGTTTTTAGGGTAGTTCTGCTCTTTTTGTCTAACATCTATAACTACCATTATTGAGAACTTACTGTACCAGTCACTGTTTTAAGCTCTCTGCATCCAGCTGTCTCCTTTTATCCCCATAGCAACCTTTTGCACTCAGTATAATTATCTCTACTCTGCTGATGAGGAGATTGAAGCTTAGTGCAGTTAAAAACTTTCCTAACATCAGAATCTGAGCCTAGGTCTGCCTGCCCTCGAATGTGATCTTAGCCAAAGTTTCTTTAATTTCTCTGTCAGAAAAATATAGAAAATCTCTCAAAAACAGGGTATTGGGTTCTATTCTGGAGAATTTGGATCAAAATCTCCAGGGGTAAAGCGGGGCCAGGAATCTGCATATTGACAAGCACCCCAGGTAATTTTTGTAACCAAATTTAATAAGCATTCAACTATTGATATGGTTCACTAGTATTTAGAAAGTCTCTCTGTTAAATCTTTGTCCGCATATACTTTGATCTCCGTTAACATAAATATTCCTGGAGGTTCAGACTCACCAGAGAAACAAAACTTACAGATCCAATTCTCAAAAGTCTGCTGTGTCCCAAGGACTCCCAGGGTCCAAGGCTGAACGCACACTTTCACTCTGTTGTCTCTGTTTTGAAATTCACATACTTTTCAAACAAGTGGTCCTGCATTTGCCTTGTTACTGGTTTTTCGAAATTATCTAGCTAGTCCTGCAGAAACTCCGGGCCACAAGATACAAGGTCAGTTCAAGGAAAGAACTTCTCTCTCTGTCTTCAGGACTTTGGAAAGCTGTTATCTGAGGTGGGGCAAAGTGAGGGTGTGAAGTGGTGTGTGAAGCAAGCTGGTATGAGATTGTAGTTAGGGATACAGAATAAGGTTCCTGTGGAAGGACGGGGGAGAGCAGGGTCCTGGGTGTGGCGTGGCGAGTGGAGAAGAGGCCGGGCAACTTCCTCCCTCCACCCAGGGCTGGCCCGGGGACCTAGATTCCAGGAGGCTTAGCTGATAGACAAGAATGTCTCCCCACATCGCACTGTTGGTTTTGAACAACTGTTTTCTTCCAGGAGTCTGGGATTTGGGTGTGTGCCAGGCCAGGGCTGTCCTGACCAATAAACAGCCTGAGCGCTGAGTCTCTACTGACTTTCCAGGGTAGATTGTATTTCACAGACTCATCGCTGTGGGAATTAAAGGTGTTCTGTGTGACTTCCCTCGAGAGGACTCCTGAGAGCGTGCACCTGGTTTCTTCTGGACTATATTCCATCTGCCTCTGCTGACTTTGCTTTGTAACCTTTTGCTACAATAAATCACATTCGTGAGGACAGCTGCAGCACCGTCCCACATCTGGTGGGGGTGGCGGGTAAGTTCTAAGACCTCGGTGGACGCCTGGATCTGCAGCTGGTACTGAACCCCGTATAGGCCGTGCAGGAATTTCTTTTCCTGTCTTTATGATTTCACAGACGGAAGATGCATTCTTACCACAGATCTTAGCAACCTCATTTTTTCCTTTTTAAAGTTGGGAACTTTTACATTTCACTTAAAGGACACACCATACAGCTTCTTTTTTGACATTATTGGAATTGCTGGCATCACTACTCCTGTGCTTTGAGGCCATTATTAAGCAAAATAAAGATGACATTGCCACATTTAATCAATCTCAAAACCAAGCCAGCTACCAGGTGACTGTTGGGTGAGTAGTTTGTCCATCATGAACACACAGAACAAAGGGATGAGTCAGGCACCCTGCAGGATGGAGGGGGACAGGGAGAAATCTCCTCGTGCTACCTACAGTAGCACACAACATACAACGTATGAATTGGTTCTTTCTGGAATTTTTCTACATAGTATTTTCAGACCACAGTTGACCTTCACTAATTTGTGGAATCATAAGACACAGTGTGAAATCAATATTGCCCACCAAGGATGACCAGTTTCAGGTGTGATCCGGGCACTGAGGGTCCAGGGTAGAATCAATGGCCAATGCTCTTCCCTCAATCCCAAAGAGAAGTTGTGAAGTTTGCCTTCTCCTGGATGCCACGCTGAACTACGGTCGCATTTCCTATGGATGCTCAAGACACAAGCAGCTTCTCTGTGGGACTGTCAGCACAAGCCAAGCAAACGGTCCCTTCTGTAGGCAGAGGGACACCCAGACTTAATTTTGGTGCTTCTACCTGTTTGTTCTGTTTACAAGGTGACACATAAATTTTCCCATACATAAATCTGAAAGATTAAGAGGAGGACTATATCTTTTGAAAACACATAATAATAAATAAAGAAACATAAGTAAAGACATAAACCATATCAGAGTATCTTCTCAGCACTAATGCTTGGGTCATGTTCTCTTTTCAATGAATTTAATTCCATGATGCTAGATCATTTTTAAAAAAAATTATCATTATTTTTTTCTTACCTTTTTGTTTTGTTCTTTGGTATGGAGAAAACTGAGGCAGTCAGAGTAAGCTTAGTGTCTTTATCCCAACCAAAAGAGAGTGGACTCGGTGCCCAGCCAAGGGGAAGGGGGCTGGTGTGGGGGAGGGGTTATGCTACAGCAGTCCTGACCCCCTGAGCCAGTTGGTCCCTCTGAGTTATTCTCTCAGGCATGTCCATGGGAGACCGGAGCAGAATATCGGAGACATACACATTTCATTTCTGTTAAATAACAGGACTTATTTTAAGTTCAAGTCTTAACTGATGCAATTAAATGCTTAAGGTCTAAACAGCAGAAAACAAAATTGATTAGGGTAATCTACCTAGCATTGAATTAAGGAATGCTTAATGCATTAGACATAGGGATTACAGAAAAGATTATCGAGTCACCTCCTTGTCGGAGGCTTCATGAGTCAAGAAAACCCTGAACCAGAGATGGCATAGCTAGAATCTTAATGGGCATACAACCTCTCCTTCATCAAAAGGCAAGCAACCTTCTGAGTGTAGTTTTTCTTTTCACAGTTAGAGATTGAGAGAGATTCTTGATTAAGCCTTGGCCTAGGAGCTAGTACTACCCAGCCCCCTACAAGGCATAACAAAGATATTTGTTTACTTTAAAACAATCAACCCTTGGATCCTTGAGTGGGAACACAGGAGCCCCCTTCTCTTCCTAATTTGGGATTGAACATCTATTCCCAAGAGCAGTTTATCACATCAATGGGTAGATATCAATTCAAATGCACTATTTCTGATGCATTCTGGTGAATTTTAAGTTAGGATTTATTTTAAAGATAGTAATACAACTCCTACATAACATTCATGATAGCATTTAGTATAATTTTCTTTTATCCTGGTGATAATAAGATTGCTATTCCAGAGCTGTCAGCAAACTTGAAGAAAAGGCTGATTTTTAAAGTTTTCTTCAACAAAGTTCCTAAGTTTCTGAGAGCTGCACATAGTTAGGATTGTCAAAAGAAGCTTTATGAAAAGTCAAGTAGGTATCATAAAACAGGTGAACTGGAACACAGTTTTAATTATGCCAGAGTGAGGTAGTTTATAGCTCCTAGCTTAGCACCCTAACAATAGATCTGAAGGACTGACTAATTGTAATTTTGTCAGTAATAACCTTGAGACAGTGATAAACAAAAGTATGAAGGGTCTACCTGGATCTCAGGAGGGCCAAGGGGGGTTAATCTAATTTACATTAAACAATGAGTTCCACAAACTTAATACTTCACATGCATCTTAATTTAGAATTGCCAAAGAAACTATGAAAACTTAGCGAAAGAGTTTTTTTTAAATTCTTAATTTGAAGATAATCATCAGATTCAAGGGATTTTCAAGGTACAAAGGAATAAAAGTTTTCATTTAGTTAAGATGAATAAATGTGCAAAAACCTTGTCGAGGTTAAAAATAGTTGTGCATATAAAATCAGTAATAGCGCCTCTCCCGGACCGTATAACAATTCTTGTCTGCGCATGTTTTCTTTATTGCGAAGTGCCCTGTGGCATTGCCTCCATTGTTAGCCTGGAAGGCTTATTGAAGTCTTTTGTGGTTATTTAACCATTCATATCTGTTTAATGAATACATATCTGAGTGCCTCAATGTGACAGGCCTTGTCCTTGGCCCTGGGATACAGACTTCCGCCTGAGGCTCCCATCTACTGGTGATAATAATGCAAACACACGGAGAAAAGAGACTGGTGTGTAATAAATAATTTATGTGGTCTTTGTCTCAGTTTCCTGGGACTGAGCTTCTAAACTCTTGGACTTACCCAAGTGACAGGAAGGATCTTGTTCATGGTGGGTCCCTGGGACCATACCTGAGTTTATGCTAATGAAGTGACACCTGTGCGCCCCTGTTAGGAAGACCAGCCACATGACCAGAGATTGCGGCTTTGAGCCTCCTGCTATCAGCCTGATCTCCAGGGAGGAGGGAAGGGGGGCTAGACATTGAGTTTACTCATGTGGCCAGTGAGCTTCCTGCTTACACAGTGAAATCCCAGCAATGCCTCTGAATGCCGAAGCTTGGGTGAGCTCTTTTGGTTGGTGATATATTCTGATGGGCGGGGGCAATGTATCCTCACCTCGTGGAGAGAGAACCTGGAAGCTCTGGATCTGAGCCTCTCCCAGGCTGCCCTGTGAAGCTCTTCACTTGGCTGGTCTAGTATTATAACCTTAAAGCAAAACTCTAATTATAGATACAGCACTTTCCTGAGTTCTGTCATTCCAGTGAATGACTGACCCCGAAGTGATAGTGGGAAAATCCCCAGTTTATAGTCATCTGGTCAGAAATGCAAGTGCCTGGAACATCGGCCAGCTCACAGCTGGCGTCTGGAGCCAGGCTCCCTGGGGACGACGTCCCTGACTCGTGCTGGCTGAGCTGACACTGGGCAGTCGGTGCCAGAATCGGGTTATGTATCACACAGATATTTTCAGGTAATGATATGTTCTATGACAAAATAAACAGGGTCATGGTGAGGTGTGGGTGACCATGTTAGCTGAGTAGACAGGGTGAACGTCTCCACATGATGAGGAGGAAATGAGGGACTGCTCCGTGAGCTCAGAAAATGCCCCTGAGCTCTAATCTGCTTCTGTGGCCACTACCTGCAAATGAGGGGCTGGCTGACTGGCCGGGAGCCACACTCTGCCCTGTGAGACTAGGCAGGGACTCTTCCACAGGGTCACAGAGTAAAGGGCGCGGGCAGGAGAAGAGAGGACAGGGAGATGGGCAGAGGCTTCTACCTGTCAAACCTGTGATCATAGCCATGATGACGAGTGGCACTCAGAGCGCCCCGGCCGTGTGGGAGGACTGGGGAATGAGGCGGTAGCAGAGAGGTCTCCGCCATGCGGTTGTGGTTCTTCTCTGCTGCAGCTGAGATCAGGTTGTTGTGGGAAGTGGAAGCCCAGACACGCTTCTGATGTGTGAGGGTGGGGGCTGCAATTTGGGCCCAGACACGTGTGATTCCAAAGTCTGAGCTGTCCCCTGTGCTGCTCCAAGAAGTCTGGCCAGTGGCAACAGGGCCTGTGCCATCTTGAGTCCTGCCCGAGGCTTCCTGACCCAGGATCTGCAGTGCAACAAGCTCACAGGTGATTTCTGAGCACATTAAAGAGTGTCCAGCACTCCTGCATAAGGCCCCCGAGCCTTGCAGTCAAGTCAGACTCTCACTGGGAAGCTAAACTTTCATTTCAATCTTCTCCATTTTGTTAAAATTTTCACTCTACAAACTGACCCAGGTTGAGGGCCATGCCCCTTTGCTGTCCCCTCAGCAAAGGTTTTTAGATTGGATTTGATTTCAGGAGGTGATCCTGGAATAGGTAAGAACCTGTCGTAACTAATGTTTTTCTAATTTTCCAGTGTGTTCCATACTGGGAAATTTTAGAACCAAGCCTAACTTTCTTCTGCACACAGTGGGAGAGGGATGGCTTGGAGAATTCCACAAAGGAACCCGGCTGTGGGGGATTCAGTGTACAGAAGAAAAGTTGCCTTTGTATCTGAGGGTGCTGTCACTTCTGCAAAAGCGCCATGTTCAGGTAGGGACGGCCCCTGGAGAGAGGACCAAGAGAAAGCAGGACTCACCCCGCCTGCAGGTGTGCTGAGTGAAGCTGATGCCACCCCCTTCCTGCTGATCACCTCCTCTGTAGGACCTGATAATTCGTCCAGATACAAATAGTATTTAAAAGGATGAGCAAGAAAATCAGTCACATGGTATGCAAACACAACATTTATTGTAACATAACCCCCCCCTCAATTGTGACTGATTTTACTTCCCATTTCAACAGTTAACAGCTGAAGTTGGATAGCAGAAAAATTGTAAAGCTCATAGTTCAGTTAGTAGGGCGCCAACCACAAACACTGAGGCTGGCGGGTTCGAGCCCGGCCTGGGCCTGCTAAACAACTCTGACAACTCTAGCCAAAAAATAGCTGGGCGTTGTGGCGGGCTACTGTAGTCCCAGCTACTTGGGGGGCTAAGGCAAGAGAATCTCTTAAGCCCAAGAGTTTGAGGTTGCTGTGAACTGTGACGCCAGAAAACTCTACCCAGGGTGACATAGTGAGACTCTGTCTCAAAAAAAAATCATAAAGCTGATTCCTCCCCCAGGGTCTTGTCCTCTTCCTCTAATTGTTTAAAGTCATTCTGGAGTCTGGGAGACAAAAGGGAAGCCTCTTCTACCTAAAAAAATTGCAATCGATGCTTTTGTAATTGCAGCTGATCTCAGATGTGCCCCAGGGCTCAGTCCTTTACTGGGAAGCAGCCGAGGTTGTGATCCTGCACATTTTTGCCCATTCTTAGAGCCACCCCTGCGTATGGCAAGAGCAGCTAAAGCTGGGACATTAAGAAAAAATAGAGGTTAATGGTTTCTACACATCACTCCAGTTTTTTTTTTTTTTTTTTTTCCTGCCTCTTACTATGAACCAAAAATACTGCTAGAATGAAAAGTAAAAGAAAAAAACAGAAGTCCTCAACATTCTGCCACTGCCCCTGCACCCCCTGTGGCTGTGGGTTCCCTGTCAAGGTTCGCAGATGGTTGATCTCGCAGGGGTAGGATTAGGAGCTCGGCACACTCAGCGTTCCAGGACCCAGTTTCTTCTTTGGTCATTCACCTTGGCCCTGGGGAATTACTACGAAGGATGAAGGCTGTATTAAACTATCTTTTGATATGCGCTGCCATAAACCATCTGTGAGATCCTGGGCCCATCACTTAACCTCCCCAACCCCAGACCCTGCATCTGTAAAACTGGAGGCCTGCACGCGCTGACCTCTGAGACGCTTCTGCTGTTCGGATGCTGTGAGTCTTTGTTCTCATTTGAAAGTATACTTGAGACAGGCATATATAGCCCACTTTGTGGGTAGACAAGGGGAAAAGGAAAGGATTTAGATCATCTTCTGGGAAATGATCACTTACAGGGATCACATTTTACCCTTTTTGGGGTTTGCGGTGTTAATGCCCCTTTATCACCACTTCTGAGCAGCTACTCAGGACGCAAGGGCAGCACGGGTGAAGACCAAGCTCAGATAAACAGGATTTAACTAATTGTTGGGTGGGAGGGAGCGTGGGCCTCTCTGTTAACACAACTTTTATCCTATACAGTGAGTCTAGAGGCAGTCTTTCTATTATGGGTGGGAGGAGTTGGCTTAGAAAAAACCTTTCTGGGCAATAGTCTAGGGAAGCAGAATGCGCCAGGAATTAAAGTATACGATGCAAGTGAAACTTTAACAAAGAAAGGGTAGTGTCAGGATCTGCGTCCCAGGAGAGAGTGGCGGGTCCTACCCAGCAGGGCTCTGAGTTTCTCTGCTTGGGTGATGGCCCTGTAAGGGCGAGGCTGGGGCCCAGGTCACACCTGGCTTTGTCACAACCTCTTCCCTTGGATGTATTGTTTTTGTTTCTCCTTCAACAAATATTTATTTGATCCTTTTTAGGTGTCAGGTGTGTGATACTGCAGAGAATATAAAAGTGAGTAGCAAAGACTCTGTTTTTACTGTTAAGGACTTCCTGCTAGGGGAGGCAGAATCAATGCAGTCAGGTCCTTCTAAGGCACAGTTCGACTCTCAACCTGTGGGTCGTGACCCCTTTGGGGGTCGAACGACCCTTTCCCAGGGGTCGCCTAAGTACATCCTGCATATTAGACGTTTACATTACGATTCATAACAGTAGCAAAACTATAGTTACAAAGTAGCAATGAAAATAATTTTGTGGTTGGGGGTCACCATAACATGAGGAGCTGTATTAAAGGGTCGCGGCACTAGGAAGGTTGAGAACCACTGTTGTAGGGCGTGTCAAGAAGAGGGGTGCAGAGTCCGGGAGCATCTCCCTCTGGCACCAGTGAGCCCGGCAGCAGTTTTTGTCAACCCTCCCTTGTGTCTTCCACTTCCAGAACTAACCTTCTGTGTCATTAGAGTAAGACACAGTTTGGTGGGGACAGTGTTGAGTCTGATCACTGTGGCACACTGGTGGACAGTATTTCCAGCCACCTCTGCAGTGTGACTGAGTTTTGCACAATGGAATGTGGACAAAAGTGATGGAAACCACTTAAAAGTCAGACCTTAAAATATCCCTGGAGGTCCTCCAGTCTCTCTTCCCAGACACGGTGACCCTGGAGCTCAGGGGACCAGGAGGGGAAGAAGCACCACGTAACCCAGTGGGACTTTGTCTAAAGAAAACACAAAGCTTTACTGTCCAGAGTTTGCCATCCTGTTACAGACTTCCCTGATAATTCAGCAGAGCTGAACACGGAATTGAAAGAGCCCCCCTACCCCCCAATCCGTTTTCCATGTTTTTCCAAGGCTGCCTTTGCCCTGCTAGGCATTCTTCAGAGTTCATCATTCCACTTTGGAATAAATTAGTGCAGGAGGACTTGCAGCTATCGCCTTACCTCACTAAATTCACCTTCTCTGAGGAACGGAGGCCTCATAGCTGAGGGGGTGGGGTGGGGAGACAGGTGGGCTGCTGCGCTGGTCTGGGGGCAAGCCGCACCCTGCGGGACGGGGTGGGGTTAGCTGGGGGTGCACTGGTGGGATTTGGCTGGGCAGGGAGTGGGGAGAGAGTTCTAGGTGCATGGGAGGCCAGACAGCAAAGGCGTCAAGGGCTAGAAAGGAAGTGGGCATTTTATTTTAGACTGATTTATCCTTCTCAGCAAACAGCTAGAGTTCGGGGAGAATAAGATGTTTTCCTTTCCCATTCTTTTTTTTTTTTTTTTTTCAATTTTTATTTATTTATTTATTTATTTATTTATTTATTTATTTATTTAATTATAGATAAAAATATGCACCATAGATGTGGCCCAACCCATCACCCTCCCTCCCCCCAAACCTCCCCCCTCCCTTCCCCTTCCTTGGTCCTTCCCAATACCAGCTCTTCTGATTGAGTGGGGTAGACATGAAGGCTGTGGCACCACAGAGAGCTCTCCAGCCTCAGGTTTGAAACTCACCGGTGAACCACCTAATTATTCCATTTCTGGGTCCTCATTAGGACACTGGAGTCAAAGACCCCATAACCTAGGGGATGCTGGGAAAATCAGAAGAGCAGGGGAGCAGAATTTTCCGGGCTTAGAACCCACACTGGGCCCTTCCCTCTCTAGTCTCTTCTAAGACGGAGGCAGCCACGTGAAAAGGAGATGTGCAAACTTCCAACGCTGCTCTAAGGCCTGGAGAGCTGCTTCCTCCCCACAGGGAAAATCCCTTCCTGAGCCCAGTGAGACGTGGACTCTCTGCCCCCGTCCAGGAGGACGGTGTGGCCCAAGGGTGCACACAGGTACTCCTGACAGGGAGTTATACTTGCTTGCACCCCACCAAAAATGTGTCACCTGCGCAGAAACGAGGTGGAGGGTCCCAGGCATGGCCTTGCCCTTCTCAGGAAGGGAACAGCATCTTATAGTCCTGGCTTGTAAAGTCCTAGCAACAAAGAGAGCATGGCCTTTCTATCACTCTGGCACAAGGGATTGCTCTCCTGAAGTCCATCGTCGTCTGGATGAAACTCCATCACCCTCTTTATTTCTGCCCCACGGGTCTTTCTCTCTGACCTCCAAGTGTCCCAGAACGGGATGTGTTGCCTGTCTTGCCTTTTCTTCTTTGCCTCTCCAGGTCACCTCTGTAGCTCTCAGAAATTGAATTTGCATTTTAATCCTCCAGTGCGGCTCGAGTGCTGTGACTGCCAGTGCTCAGCTCACAGCCAGAGCGGGCTTCTGGCCTCGGAAGAAGTCCTTGAGAGAACACGCTCTCCCTGAATTGTTTCCACCCAGGTTTATTAAAAGCGTTTGCCTTTATAGTAAATTTGCTCCTAATTGTTTGTTTACAGTCCCTTTATCCTTAGTGGGGTGTGTGGTAAATCTTTACCTCATACGGCTGAGAATGAAGCAATTATCCAGCAAATACTCTCTTCCTCCAGTCATTACAGTGATTCTACATAAGATTTCTATACTATACCTCTGAAAAATGGAAGTCTTTTATTTTTGAACAAATTCTGACAAAGTTTAGCAGACACCTCCAAGAACGATGATGGATTTAAATTTGGAAATGCTGTCTGTCTACCCTATTACCGGCTTTTGTTCCTCTAAAAAGCTCTTTCATTCCTTCCCAGGTGAGCACAGGCAGTTTAAGGGGGTGTGTGTGTCATTTTGCGGGACTTTTGATCTTGGCTGAGCATCCATCACAGTCATACTTTCACTTAAATTTAGATTTAAAGTTTCTGTTTGGATAGGTTTGGCAAGAACACACTGGACAAAAAACCCCACCACAGTGAACAACAACAATCAAAACCCCACAAAAACCTGTATGGGCACAACCGTTCCTACTTCTCTGACGAACGTAGCAGACCCGCGAGCAACTCACTGGTTCTCTTTAGCACTTTGATTATCTGGGTCTACGAGTTCAGATGAGTCAAAGCAACAACGAAACATCGGCACAGGCAAGAGGAAACCGAGTGAGACCGCACAAATGGCTGGCAGAGCTGCGGACGCGGCCCCATTCTCTGAGCCCACGGGACAGAACCGGGTCCAGAGACAGCTCCTGAGGGCTGGCATCACTCAACTCCTCCAATACAGAAAGAGACATTTTTCAACAATGGATTTGGTTTTTCTAAACTGTAGCTTTGAACAGAACTCAGTAAATGACAGCAAGTGAGTCAGTCTCTAAACTACAGGATACGTGTGCGGGACCACTTTTCAAATCACATGAATTTAATCCTCCCAACATGTACACGACATTGGCACTACTGACGTGGGTGGCTGGGGCTAGTGGTGGACAAGACCCAAATGAACTATTCTGAGGACATTTTAATTTACTCAGCAGCTGACTCAGGGAAGAGAATGCAGTGGGAGATCAAGCGCCACCTCGCTCCGAGAAAGCTCTTTCTGTTCTCTGCCCTGCCTTTCCTCCTGGGGCGCCTCTGAGGCTGGGAAGGGCTCAGAAATGTGCTGTGTGAAGGCCATTTTCAAAGAAGCCTTCAGTTCATTTGTAAAGCAGAAACGCTAATATTTGCCTTCCTACCTCGCAGGCGGCCATGTGTATCCCAGGAGATCTGGATACACATGAAAACGGGACAATGCGATTGATGGGGAAGATTCTATTATTACTGTGTCCACGGAAGAACATTTGTAAAGTGACTGTGGGCCTCGAAACTCTTGACTGCAATTCAAGTACAAGGTGTCATACATATTCTCAGTTGTCTTGGAAAAAGAAAGATTTTTCTGTCTCATAAACACAAAACTATTCCACATAACTGTAATTAAATATTGACTGCTTGTTTTCATGAAGTATCTGGTAAAATATGATTTAAAAGAGGATCTCTGGGCAGCACCTGTGGCTCAGTGAGTAGGGCGCCGGCCCCATGTACCAAGGGTGGTGGGTTCAAACCTGGCCCTGGCCAAACTGCAACAAAAAAATAGCTGGGTGTTGTGGCAGGTGCCTGTAGTCCCAGCTACTCGGGAGGCTGAGGCAAGAGAACGGCCTAAGCCCAAGAGCTGGAGGTTGCTGTGAACTGTGATGCCCATGGCACTCTACCCAGGGTGACAGCTTGAGACTCTGTCACCAAAAAAAAAAGAGGCTCTCTGAAGCTAAAGTATTCTAAGTGCACTAAGGTCATAAGATGTCAACGGATAAAATATCTCTAAGGACAACCCTTTGAATAGAAATGCAAATGAATGTTGACCACCATAACTTTTCACCATTTTCTTTTAAAAAATATAGTCTGCCTGAAATATATCTTCTATGGTTCTTTCCTTGAGCATCAGTTGCATTTATTTAATATCACAAAACCTAATGTTAAATTATAAGCCATGTTTTGTTTTCCAATATTCTTTCATGTGTATTTCTCAAAGTGTGGTCTGAACTCTTTTATCTTATTTCCCAGAGTACCTGGGAATGTGCCACATAAATAGAAACTCCACAGTAATGTCTTCCTGGGGACTGATTCACTGATTAAGAGAAAACACAAAGCAAGTATTAGTTATAGATTATTAAGGTACTCCAGCATATGCTACTTAATATCACTGGGTTCTTCTTTTTAAAAGTTTATAGAAGTAGAATTTTTATAAATACACGAAGTTAATCAACTACTTAATTGGAATCCTTTCTCTAATTCAAAGCTAACTTCAGAATTAGAATTGATAAGCTAGAAATATTTATCTTTGAGTGTTAACGAGAAATTACTCCATACAGAACTGACTCTCAATCCACATCATGACGGCCTAAGAGTTTTTAGAGCAACACAATAGTCTATCTCTCAGGAGATGTTTTAAAATGGATATTTATTGTTTCATGGCAATATCCCTTTTTTAAGCCGGCGAAATTAAATTTCTTCTTGCACATCTATGAAGCCTGACAGACAAACGAAGTATTATTGTTAAAGATTTTTTTGGCTGATCTCAAAAGGTGGGATTTTTCCACGAAAGAAGAGGAGAATCAGTTAAGACTCCATCTCTCTTTTGTATTAGGAATGCTGAGTTGCTTAATTGCTGACAGCCTCAATTCACTAAGTAGTAAAGTGGTAAGCATGCGCCGTTGTGTTCTCAGGACACTCCTTGAGTGAACGCAATAATTCATTATCTGGTAGACCTAATTTCCCCTTGATTTACAAAAGTGGCAGTAATATTCCACCTCACACCATGCTTTCCTAAGAGCAGACCGAATCCAGGCACTAAAATCTTTACAGCCTCCCCAGGAGGAGTTGGGATGCAGGTGGTATTCTCCTTACCACGGCTGAGAAAATGGAAAGGTTTGCCTGGGGTCTCCCGGCAAGCCAGTTATTTGGGGAGCAGAATCTAGGTCTCCTGATGCCGAGCACACAGTCACAAAAGCACAGCACTCTTAGGAGAGTCACTTAAATCATGTGCACGGAGAGGAAGGGAAAATGACACCCAGGACGCTCATTGCTGAATCCCCCCGGCAGCCTTGTCACCATTTCCCTCTGACTGCACATAAAGCTCGCAGAAAGGTATCAAACCACATAAAATCCTAATGGTGCCTTAATTAGGAGGTACCATCACTCTCACTCCCTTACCTCCCACTGTCCAAGCCGGCAGCCCCAAATTCCTCTCTGGGGTGCCTGACCCTGAAAGCAAGACATAGTTACTGAAACCATCTTTGGCTTACAAGGGACCATCAAGCTCTGATGATGATGAAGTTTGATAGCAAGAATGTCAAACTTTATATGGCCATAATCTAAGTTTACAATGATACATTAAGCCATAATGCTACTATTTATATCACCATAAAGCCACTTTTATGGTGATATAAATAGTCATGCTAATGGCATTAACAGCAGCACTCAGTGGCATCCCAGCTGTTGAGTGCCGCATTTATGCTATTAGCATCACTATTTATATTACCATAAACTTAGGTAGTCAAACTTGTTACATATGAATATACAAGGAAGATGGACGTCCACATTTTACTCCCGTATCTAGGCTCCTGTGCCGGAGACTTTTTAGCTCTTGCCCTGCTCTATATTAGCTCTGCTGTGGTTGTGTGATGTTTCTGCAGGGGCCACTAAAGAGCAAGTCTGTTTTCTGGTATCCTCTGAGAGGCAAGGAAACGCCGCTCGACTGGCTATAAGGAAGTGAGAGCACAGCCAGCAGGCTGACTTACTGTCTCCTTGGCAGCGCAGGGGGCCCACGCTCAGCTTGGCCTCAGAGCCTTGCCGGCCAGTATCTCCAACCACCACTTGGCTCACCGGCAGGTGATCTTTGTAGGACAAGAAGCCAGCGTCCTTCCTCCTGGATCACAGAGAGAGACAGAAAAGACCAGGAGGCCGAGTTAGAAACACTTCTTTCCTGCTAAGTGTTTCAGTTGTCTAAGGGTTGACAATGTTTCAGTCATTGTCTGGAAGTTCCCTAAGTAAACCTGAGTTCAAGGGTTCTTCTCTCTTTTCCATCCCTGGTCTCACAGCACATCCCTTAGAAGCAACTCTGGCATTTTTGTCTTCTGGAAAACACCGGAACTGACATCGGATTTCCAGAGACCCATGATCACTATTGTTGCAAACTATTTATGTTGAGAGGCGACCACAGAGCATGCCAGACACTGAACACTGATGCAGTGGGCTGTCGTCATGAAATCAAAAGTTCTACAAAGTCAACAACTGGATAGCTTGAAGAACATGTGAAACAAAACTCTACTAAATAAACAGAAACACCCTTTGCCCTTTTCATTTCTGAGCAACAGTTCCTTCAGAGGCTTTCTTCCCTGCTGTGCCTCAGCTAAATCAAAGACACCTTGGTTCCTTTATTTCTTTTTTTCCGTTTGACAACTACAATTGTTCACGGGAAGTTATAACACAGAGCAGGTGTTCAAGAAGTGTCTATTTCCAACTGTAATGAAGAGTAAGACCCGAGAAAACGCGAACCTGGTTTAGCTTTCCTCCTGGGATTGTTCCCCCGTGGGCTTCTGAGGAAGCCTCCCAAGTCCACCCCAGACTCTAAATGAAGGGAGAGGACAAGGCGGGTTGCAAAGTGCTAATTTGAGGAGAGAGCATAGAACCCAGATGCTCCTGGCACAGACCCGAGGAGGGTTACCCACAGTGGTGTATATCTTTATATCTATGAGATTCATCCATGTTGTCAGTCCTAAAAGATTTTGAATAAAAGATCGTGCTATATTAGCGTAGTACACAACAATGAGAATGAATATACTCCTCTTGTCATTTGGGTGTTCCCCGTATTTTGTCTATTGTGAATAAAACTGCCATGTACAAGCCTAACAATATGTTACTTATTAGTATTCATTATGTTGGGCATTTACCCAAAAGTAAAAACGCTGGGTCATAAAGCACACATTTAGCTTTAATGAATAATGCCAAGCACTTTTCTCGAGAGCGTGTATCAATTTACATTGTCCCCCCCGGTGCATGAGAATTGGGGTTATTCAAGATCAAGATCTTTCCTGCACTTCGTGGTCTCGGTCCATTTACAGTGAGTGACAAAGTTAAGTATTAATATTATATTGACTATTTATTGTGAAACTTACACTAAGGTAAGAACATTTTCAAAACAAATGTTTAGAAATATTCCAATTATTGTGCAATGTTATTGCTAAATTTTACACGTGTATAACCGTAAAGAAATTGACACATCAACAGATTGTCAATATTTGGAAATATAATTTTAAAATAATCTTATACATGTACAGTTTCAGTGGATTTTACAATCATTTCTTTTAATACTACACACATCCCTTGTTCAATGATTTTGCAAGAAAAACCAATTAATATCAGGATGATTGAAATTTACAAGCTGTGTTTTATCAGAACCTTTTCATTACTGCTCAATGAAACTGAAAAATTAATATCATGTTTCATTAGGTGAGCTTAATAATGTACATCATCCCCATTTTTCTGAGAAGTTATGTTGACCAAGTTTTCCCCCGGTTGAGTCTAGATTTAAAAGCATACTTTCTGGACCTCATCCTTAGACTTTTCACTAAAAAAGGTGGGGAAAACCAAACAGAATAGAACCAAATAAGTACTAAGTCAATTAAAAGTTCTTTTCTTTTAATTCTCATTTATAAATGAGGTGAAAGGTGCCTTTTTAGATACTTAGCTAGCCTGAAATGTTAAGATTACCTGTAAATTCAAAGTAAAAGATAATTTTGAAAAACAGATTATGCCAAATCTTATAGACAATAGAAAAAGAAGAAATACTTCAAAATCATTCTGCTTAATCTGGGTACACCAGGTATTAAAATTGGAGAAAATATATTATTATAAAGGGAAAATTACAAACATATGTCACTTATAAATGAGGATGCAATATCTTAAACAACATATTAACAAGTTGAATTAAAAATTAATGTTCAAATAATGTACTTTGGTCAAAATGAAATCCAATTTATGTGAGAATTAGTCACTATTATCTTTTACTTTTATTTATAAATATTAGTTGTCTATTTTTGATACTTAAAAAAAATGTTAACTGATGACTCCATACTGAATCTCAGAGTCAAAGCATTCTATAATAGACATACTCTTATTTGACAATATGAATGTTACTTTCTTTGCATCATCATTATTATTGTTTAATATTTCGATGTACCAATTGTCTGATTCTTTTCTGAATGTATTTATGTTCGTTCATTCTTTACAAGGTTTTTGTTTCTAGTCCTTATCTTAAACATTGTTATTATTATTAAATTTTAAGCCTTTTTAATTTTGTGAAGGCAAAAAAATGGAAACCTAATAAACAGATTTATATGTAAAAATTAAAAAGAAGATTACCTATAAATTGTAAATTCAATGGTATCCACAATGTTTTGCTTACCGTTGCCACTTAATCCAACTACATAGTCTACTAAAGAGTTTTAGAACTATCTCTTGCGCAGGTCAACCACTATTGTAATAATACTCTGGTGTTTATAATCGATTTAAGTGACACCACTAGTAATGACACTCAGATGTTCTTTACCAAACGAAGAAAAGAGTGGAAAAAATGTCAGCTGAGAAAAGAAGAAAAATTCACCTTGATATTTGATCAAAGATCTAGATTTTAAAGCCACAAACACTGGGTGTGGAACTCAAAAAGCAACGGACTGTATATTGATTGTGGAAGCTAGTGCATGGGCAGCAATAAAGCGGTTTGACTAGGACAAGATTTCCGTGATCCTGCAGCTCAACCCACTTTAAAAAGGATTTGAGCTCTGGAAAGGGGCCCTCTAAAATACCTGTTCCATGTCCATCTTAGTATCCTGTGTGAGATTTTTTTGGCAAGCAAAACATGCCTTTGTTGAAAGTTATGATCCTTACAGATTGAGGTCAATCTAATTTAGGGATGTATTCAGTAACTATTTATCACGTTAGCATAATAAGCTAATTATACCTGTTGGTTGGCTTGTACATTAGAAAAAGTCTATCACCCATTTCAAATAGGCTCTGAACTCAAGACTGCCATAAAATCCTTCCATCAGCATCGTTACTCATGCAAATCTTGATTCTATGGGTTAGCTTTTCTAACCTGGCTGTTACCATTACTTCCCTTCAACAGCGTTTTCCTGAGGAATTCTCCCTTGCTTTTTTGTTCTTTTCTTGCCTGCTTTCTTTATCCTGCTGAGAAAACAAACAAGCCTCTCTGGCAGTTCAGTCTTGCCCTTAGCTCAGTGAAAAGGAAAGAAAAAAAAAAAAAAAAAAAAAAAAAAGAAAGAGAAAAAAGCCCAACAAAAAGTAAACATCCCAAACTTTTACAATTGTAGCCTGTTTTGAAAGTTATTAGACTATGAGTTTTACTATACCGTAATTCTAGCAGAGAAGAAAGACTTCTCCTCTGTGAAGTTTTAGGAGTACTTGGTAACCCTTAAAAAATTATAGTCCATTCACTTTCATGTATTTCCTTCAGAGCATCACCTAAACTAGAAATTTCTGGATGGAATCCAGAAAATCAGTTATAGCTATGAAACATCTCTCACAAAAAGACATAGAAAGATAAAATAAACACATGAGAAGATACTTAATATTATCAATCATTAGTAACATGCAATTAAAACTATACTGAGATGCTGCTTCACACCTATGAGACTAGCTGTAAACAAAAAGATAATAACAAGTGTTGACAAAGATTAGGAGAAACTGGAACATCGTACGTCCAATGGTGGGGTTAAAGTGGTACAGTCATTTTTGAAAATGGTTTGGCAATTTCTTAAAAAGTTAAGCATACATATACCCTATGACTCAATAATTCAGCGGTTCTCAATCTTCCTAATGCTGTGGCTCTTTAATACAGTTCCTTTGGGTCACTACCCACAGGTTGAGAACCGCTGCAATAATTCCTCTCCTATAG
Organism: Loris lydekkerianus; assembly: GCA_963574355.1. NCBI lineage: Eukaryota > Metazoa > Chordata > Mammalia > Primates > Lorisidae > Loris > Loris lydekkerianus. The sequence goes on from CAUYPK010135010.1 coordinate 19,595, forward strand.
ATCTACCCAAGAGACGTGAAAGCGTGTTCCCACGTAAACTCTTTCTGTTCAATATTTAGAGCAGCTTTACAGACAATAGTGCCAAAGTGGGAACAATCTGAATGTCCATCAACTAGTGAAGAGATAAACAAAGTGTGGTGTGTTCACACAATGAACTGTTGTTCAGCAATAAAAAGAAATATGGACACATGTTGAAATGGGAATAAACCTCAAAATATTACGCTAAGTGAAAGAAACCAGACCTGAAAAATCACATATTCCTTAATTGCATTTATAGAAAATGGTAAATTACACAAAGATGAGTGGTTGCCTTGGGCTGAGAGATTAGCGGAAATAGGATTGGGAACAGAGATTAATGGACTCTTATGGGCATAACAGAAATGTCCTAAATGTAGATGGTGGTGATTCATTGCACAACTCGGTGAATTTACTAAAAATCCTTAAAGTAGGTGAACATTATGGGATATAAATTATACCTCAATTAAGTTATTAAAAAATATAGATAGTTGTAAATGCCACCTGGCAATGGGAAAGACAAGTCTCACTTAGAAATATTACATCTCACTGGAAATATTAGGGTGTGAAACTATGGAGTGATGTACTTCCCTATTTTGGGGTTTTCTAATCTGTGACCACGAACCTGGGACTACAAAATCTTTATTGACTGTATTATTCAGGGGCTTTCCCTCCTTTTGATATTTATGTCAATATTCACTTATTCCATTGACCTTGCTTTCTGGATAGAATGATCTCAGCACTCCATTCTCAGAGCACTCCCATTCCATCTGTTCTTCTCCCCCTTGATGTCTATAAGCACCTTTCACAAGAGTCAAGATTGTAAACCTGTAATCCCAGCACTCTGGGAGGCCCAAGGTGGGTGGATTGCTTGGCTCACTGAATTCAAGAAAAGCCGAGCTAGAGCAAGACCTCATCTGTTAAAAAAAAAAAAAAAATTGCTGGGCATTGTGGTGGGTGCCTATAGTCCCACCTACTTGGGAGGCTGAGACAAGAGGATGGCTTGAGTCCAAGAGTTTGAGGTTGTTGAGAGCCATGGCACTCTACAGACAGTGACAAAATGAGACTCTGTCTCAGAAAAAACAAAACAGAACAAAACAAAATCAACAAAAAACCCCAAACCAATCAATCAACCAACCAACCAAATTAAACAAATGAGCAAACAAAAAAAGGCATAGAAGTTTCCTTACGTTTTACTCAGGTTTCAGTCTCTTCTTTATTCAGAATTTATCTCCTTTATTTCAAATTGTAACACCTGTCACATTTTAGGGACACCTCATTCATAGAAAACCAAATGTCCTTGATCTTTCTAGGACGGATTTAGGAGTAAAATCTCATTCACCTGTTACCAAATGCCATTATAATGTCTTCAAAATGCCAACATTTTTAGCTTTAAATCTTTATCTCAAAAAATGATTTCTAAACTTTTTGGTATCTTTTGTGTGATTTTTTTGGGGGGGCAGACAATTAATAAATCTTTGTATAATTTTATCTGTCTTTTCTACCTCCTAACAGCCATCCCCAGATATACTGCACATTTTCCACAGTAAGTATTTAGAAAAAGTAGGTCAAAAGGTAAAAACATATAAGAATTTCCCTGGAAAGTTATTATTTTATTAGTAATAACTTACATTAAATATTTTTGATTCGTTTCTAATTATTTAAAGAATTGTGGATTGTTCTTATTCTTCAATCTTTCTCTTTTTAAATTATTTCAAAATATTACAGAACTACAAATGTTTTTAGCTTTACATCTCTTAAAAATCACATAAATATCTCATACAAAGTATTAAAATATTCATAGTATTTTGCTATGGATGATCTCATTTGATTCTCTTATATTTGTAAATAGGCTTTGGAAGTACAAGAAAATAGGATGTATAGTTGAATCTGAAAAATTCTGATTTCCAAATAGTCATTCAGGGACACATTCATTATGCAAAGCAAGGCAGACTCTACCCAGAAATAAGATACTGCTTTGTGTTATGATAGCAAATGCTACATAATTGTTTAAAAGTTTTTATCTAATGTTACATAAAATAAAGTGGGAAACCTATAAACTCAGACCAAATAAACATGGAGTAACTTGTGCCAGGCGCCATGGTGAACTAACCTTGAGCCAGTTTTCCCAGGCACCATGATGAATTAACCTTGAGCCAGTTTTCCAAACACCAGGAGATTGATAGCAATCAGTCAGAGGGGCCCGGTTTACCTGAGCTGGCATAATGAGGATGTCCCTTCTGTGCCAATGGTATGTGTACAAGGAAAGTAACTTGGAAGCAATTTATCCACTTTTTTTGCTCCCTCCTTTTTCATACTTCTTCTGCCTAGAAAGCTGACCTCTGCTCAGCTTATCTAAACACGCAAAATGAGATGTTGCCTCATTCTAGAAGTGCTAAGAAAAGTCAATAAGATTCTTAAACTAAATCTTTTGTGTTTTGAAAAGACCAGTGATTACTTTTAGAGATTGGGTCTCAATGAATGGTGATAGTTGAACTGGGAGGAGGAAGAGACGTCTCGGCATCCTTGGGATGACTATGAGGTTGTGACAGCAGGCTCTGAGATGGGAAGCCAATGAAGGAGGTTTGCCAGTTCCCACCCCCACCACGTTCATTAGCAAGAATTGCTCTATCAGAAGTCAGTGCCTTTATTCGTAGAACATATGAACTATCTCAGCATGGTTGGATGATGAGAAGGTGAAATGAGGAACAGAGCCCTCAGATACACAATGAAGTAGAACTTTCTAAATACTTTTAATGATGTTGGTCATTGATGACTATTGAGCTTTCCTCAGTGGATGTAAGGTAGTGTTGTCTACAAGACAAGTAGAGTACTTAAGAAAAAAACTATCACAATTATATCTTTAGAATCCATGCCTACATCCCTTGTAAAATGAAAGTAATTACAGATTCTATTACTTCTTTTCAGTGGGAATAGCTTAGACCTTTTATAAACACAAGACAATTACCTGTTTAATTTAAACTCTCTTAGAAAGTCCCTCTAAGCATTTTGACATCTTGTGTAAGATGTTCTTCTTTGATTTGTTTTTCTAGAATTCAAGTTCTCTGAGGGCAGGTATATTGTTTTATAAAATTTTGTAAAATAAATACAAGTAGGCACTTAAAAGTGGCTGGCTCCATGTGTTTCATAATTAAATAAATACAAGAATAAACATAGAAGTTAACTAAGCACAGTTCTAAAGTAGTTGTTAGTATGTTAGTATCAATGGTTAGAAAGGAAGAGAAGAAAGCCTTTCTTATATTAGAGTTTCTTGAATGCTCTTGAAATATTTTTATTATTTTTTTCTGTCATTGAGATTTTATTTTTTCCTCAGAAAATAATATTCAATTAGAGACTCATATCTCATTAATATAGAAAAAAGGGCACCAGATTCATATCTTGCAAAGATGAGTCCTAATTTGGCTCTGTTTCAATGTAAGCTGTTTAATTTATCTGGGCCATTGTTTCTTCATGGAGCTGTGATACCATTTGGTGTTTTTATTCTACTAGTGTATGTATGTTTTTAATTCTAGAGCAGCAAGTGGTAAATGTTTGAACAAATTTGGCATACTTAAACGAGTGGCACAAATATCATAATATTATGTTTACTTTTCATGGATTGGGGTCATTGATAGTGTGAGCCCTTTGAGAATAGGACTTGGTCATCCTATATAGTTTCCCAAGATGCTATTAGAATAGTATACAGCATATGTTTCGGAAGTATTTATGGTTATCACTGTAATTTTTTCCAAGGTAATAGACCAGTAATAACACAGTACCTAGTCTAAAATACTCAACAAGTCAATAGCTGAGCTAGAAGAGAAACTGATCAAATCTCTAATACACTAGAGTTTGAGATGAGAAGATGCATGTTTACATTTCTCAAATTCTGCTAAAATAATTTCAATTGATTTCCTTTAAATAAGAAAATCTATTATTTTTAACATATAGGGAAATCATCTCACTAGGTTGAAGACTAATTTGGACCATTTACATTTACTTCACTCATACACATTTATGTTTTCCCTAAGCAAGAGTTCCTTACGTTTTTATAAATCATGACTCATAGATTGGTGATTAGCAAAGAGGAAGTACTTGATGTGCTAGCTTCTTGCCATGTACGCGTCTCATCTCCAGAAGTTAGTGGTCAACTTCTGACATCTCAAATAAGTCAATGGGAAATCCCTCCTTTATACTGGTCTGGTTTATCTTTAAATATTAGAGTGAATTGTCTGGGTCCTCTTAGTGGTTTTGAAGCTTTATTTCCAACCAATAAACGAATGCAGAAGTTGGAATGCCACACATATCTGGTCACTCCTGACTCCCCTTGGCTTTTTTGTGGTTCACCACCCTTCTCACTCTTGACTGGATGGCCCTTGGGTGGTTCTTTTAAAGGTTGTTCATGGTTAGCTTCATTCCACAGGTTTGAAGGGTACAACCATGAATCCTTTCCTTACAGAACTCTGAAAGGGGAGCCCATTGCTAACATTCCCAAGTACCTTCACCTCAGAACTACAGAAGGTCTCAAGTCAGATGGTCCTCATGTCTCTCAAACTCCAGAAGACATGGGCCAGGCTCTGATTCTTTCTCTTGAAGTTCTTTTTCCCACTTTCATGATCATGATTGTTGATGGTGGTTGAGGGCAGACAGAATATGCTCACAACTTGGCAAATAAATCTTCCTCATTGGTCTGTTAGGCTTCTCCAGAAATTGCTGGGCTTCTCTTGTGTCATTTGAGGAGGCTAACTGGGTAACACTGGCTGGGCTGGCACTGACTTTTGGAGAGTAGGGATTTGACACCTCAGTCTAACTCATAGACTAGAGAAACCTAAGTTATGACTTCTTCTTTAGATATAAAAAAATGCTAAACCTAGTCAATTTTCATAACATTAATTTTTTTTGTATCTATTTTACTCTCTGTGTAAAGAATTCCTTCATGGTTCCCACAGATCTCCACATTCACAAAAGGCAATAATTAGACTCTTCACACTCTCTAAATTTTTGCTTAAATAGTTTGGTCCACTCAAAAGAACATCGGTTCTAGTGCATTTGGCTTCAGATGAAAGGACAATATGCCTTGACATTTTATTTTATGGATTTGATAATCTTAAAACTTGCTATTTTTCAATGATACAAGCATTTTTCTTTCAACCAAGAAGTATTTTTTCCTTCTTTTCACCATTGCCAAAGCCCCTGCTAAGTAACACAAATCCATGTAAGTGTTTCTCATGTTGATCACTACCACCATCGTATCTCTACATCATCACATCGCCTTTGATATTCTTTGTCATTCTTCGTATTAGTAGGCAATTTTGTTCTCCCTAGCAGGCACAAAAGACTGGTATAAAGGAGGAAGTGTTATTTTATTTTATTTTTACCCTTCTCTGAACTCTGTAAAGGCCTTAAGATGATCAGGGTTTGTTTTCATGTCATCAATATCTCAAAGATGCTGTGGGATGTAATCATCTGAAAAAGACACACCACCTTGGCTACGGTAATGGAAAACTCTTACTCTTCAGGATGAGATGGTCCAAATAAAAATAAAATTTAAAAATATCTCTCAGTAACTAGAACTAATGCAAGTTAGAACACAGCCCTGGAAAGAGAGTTAAGATGGCTATCGGTCTCAAGCATTACAGAAGAAGAATGATTCTTAGAAATTGAAAATAAATGATCTAAAGTTGTCAGAGAGCCAGAATATTATGTGTAATGTAAGCTAAGGGAAGAGGAAGCTTCTGGAAGAAAAAATGTGCTCAATTAGGTCAAATATTATGAAAATATTTAGCATACAAAATTAAAGCATGTATATCAAGTGTACCAAAATGGAGATCCTTGGTGGATATATTACAGAGTTTTAGTAGCATTATGAAGAAAAAGTCCAATGGTTGGTAATTAAATGGGAAATAGGAAAGTAGAGACAAACTTCAAAACTCTAATTTAGGGGTCGGAACAAGAAATGGAAGAAGCAGTAGAGTAGAAACTACTATAGGAGTTTTAGCATTGAGAAATTTTATATAACTGGGAACTGAGTCAATTGATTATGTTTTATCCCATATGTCTGTAATCAATTTGCCAACATTATTTGCCAAGCTTGGCAGCAAAATTCATGAATATCACTATCTTATGTGTATATTACAGATAGCATCTAACTTTGTCCGGAGAATGAAAAGTGACACATAATTAGTCACATTCTGGCCATTTCTGGGGAATGTAAGTTATCCTTCAGAATCTTTTTATTTCAAATCAGTGAACAGAGTGCACCTAGGAATCTTCTTTGAATCATAAATAATCAAGTATGCGGCTCTTCTGAAGTATTAAGGCCAACATGTTATGGGAAAGGATTCTTGAGCCTGTGCTGTTGGTGTAAATGATTGAAAAGGCCTAACTAGATAATTTCACAGTGAGGTTCTGAGCTATGTCGCTAACTACAGCCAGCTGGATCTTTGATCTTTATTGGGTTTGAAGAAAAACAGAAATTCAACAGCCCGCTCAGGGATATTCTAAAACTTCAGTTAATTAGATTTCATTTTATTTTTTACAAGGACATCTCTACTGGCAAGCTTACTTTGTAATTTGGAGGGTGAACCATTTATGATGCAGTCCAACTTAGATTAAAAGACACATAAATCCTCCCTTCAGAAGAGGGGCCATAAAAATCCACCACTGTTAACTGAGGGATAGCAAATGCCATCAAAGAAAGGAGCAAGGAGTCTGAACTTGTATGGCTATGCAAATTCTGAACAGTGGAAAGCTCAAGATAGCAACAGTTTTATAGAGTGAATAAAGCATGTGAGTGTCTTTTTTGTGTGAATTCATTTTTCTCCTGTGAGGATGCTGAAGGGCAAATTGCCTCATGCTGTTTACAGGGCAGCCTATCCAGATTGCAAACACTCTGGAAACAGAAAAGGAAAGTGATGCAAACAGGTCTGTGGAGGATTTGGGCATTTTATTTTCCTGAGGTGCACAAGTCTTGATCAGTTCTAAATTTACCTAGAGATTGCTGTATCAGTCATTTGGGCTTCTAGAACAAGGAACCACACACTGGGTTGCTGAAACAGCATTCATTTTCTCACAGTTCCGAAGGCTAGAAGTCCAAGGTCAAGGTCCCTATAGGGTTCGTTTGGGGGAGATACCTCTCTCTGTGACTTGCAAAGGGCCATGTGCTATGTCCTCACAAGGCCTTTCCTCTGGGCATATGTGGAGAGAGCCCTGGTGTCCCTTCCTCTTCTCACAAGTGCACTGGGCTGTCCAATTAGTGCCCCATTCTTACCACCTCATCTAATTTTAATTATCCCCTTACAGGCCCTATCTCCAAAGGCAGTCACCTTGGGGGTTAAATCTTCAACAGATGAATTTTAGAGGGACACAATTCCATCCACAACAGTTGCCTATAATTATTTTTATGTTGGGTTTTAGAAAATATTAATTCTAGGAATTAGTTAAGTTTTCTGAGGGTTGGGGGAAGATGTTGGCCTCCAAAGTGTGGGAAATACGTATATTCTATATTTCACTCTTGAATACCCCAAATACCAATTGTATGAGAATCCCAGCATCAAATAAGATGTATCCAACTTTGTTTAACCAAGCATCCTGAGAAAAAACTTTTTTCCAGCACACATATTAATATCACAAGAAATAATTTTCTGAGTCATAGTTTTTGGCATTCTATGGAGGGAAAAATAATTTCCAGAGCTTTAGCATGTAATAAATGAGGTTAAGAGACAGAAAATAGAGGACATTGGGAGTCCTTAAGATCTTAATTACGGATTACCACCACCCCCCCAACCCTGCCCTGAGAGTGTAACTTGTAGGGAATGACCCTTGGATGTGTGTAATAAAGACCATTATCTTAAGGAAGGAATCAACTCTCCTTCCTTAAGGAAAAAATGAGAAGCTGCTCAGCCCAGATGTCTATCAACAGAGACATGATAAATTGTGGCATATTCACAGTAAATTGTGATATATACACAGTAATGTAATAAAATGACCCATGGGTACACGCACAAACATGATGAATCTCTGTAACATAATATGAGGAAGAGTTTGACATGAAATAGTCCATGCTGAATGATTCTACTTACATGATGATCAAAAACAGGGAAAAATAATTGGAGGTGGTAGAAATCAGAATAGTAGTTATTTTGGGAAGATTGACTGGGCGGGGCCCAAGCAAGCCACAGAGCTGGATGTGGTGTTCTATCTCTTGATCTGGGTGACAATTTCATGGCTACACAAAGGTATAGAAATGACTGAGTTGTTTCACTTAGAAGAATTGTTTCTAGTCCCCTCCGGGTTATAAAAGAAGATATGAGGCCACCGTTTTTTATGGCTGAGTAGTACTCCATGGTATGCATAAACCACATTTTATTAATACATTCATGTATGGGTGGGCACTTGGGTTGTTTCCATGTCTTTATGATTGTGAATTGTACTGCTGTAAGCGTTCAAGTGCAGGTGTCCTTTTTGCCACTGATTATCCAATATCGTTGTTGACCTTCACACTTTCCCCTCTTTGCACATGTTCTCTTTCCTGGGAGGGTTCTTTTTTCTGTCTCATGAAATCCTGCTCAAGCTTAAAGCTTTGTGCAGTTGCCATCTCTTCTGCAAACTTTCCCTAACCCCGCCTGGAGTAACCAATTGCATCTTCCCCTGAACTCCTACTGAATTTTCTCACATGGATGGCGAGTTTTCTGGCTACTTCGTGGTTTCAGATATTTATTTCTTTGCCTCCACAGTACGTTCCTAGTTGGTATCCTCCTTTTTGGTTTGGGTCATATGACCAAAAAAATACAACCCTAATAATACAGTGGGTTTCTAAATTCTCTGTCTTCTGTACCGTAACGTGACCTTGTCGAGTAAAGATTATCTTTTTGATAGCCATAGAATTTGACCTTGATATTGCAGAGCTAATTTCTCTGTATTATAAGTAAATTTCATATTTCTAAAAATAGACACTTTGCACTGTGAATTAACCATGGTATATTTTACTGTCACATTTTTGTTAACATAATTAAGTGATTGGAAGGCAATATTTTGATAACATCATTTACAACACCCAAAAGTTTCCTTGGGCAGGAGAGCATTTAGTTTAAGAAAAGAGGCTCTGACTTTAAACTGATGTTAATTCTGTGTTGGGCAAGTTCCCTAACTTCATTGCCAATTTTCTCATCTGTTAATTTTTTTTTTCTTTTTCCTTTTTCTTTTTACATATATATGTATTAATTAGGTTTTCTTTTTTTTTTTTTGCCACAAAATTAACAAGACTTAAAATTTAATACCAATAACAATGTTTAACTGATGACTCCATACTGAATCTCAGAGTCAAATTTTTTTTTTTTCTTTTGGGGGTGGGACACAATTTTAAGAGGGACTTTATCTAACAAATGCAATTAATGCAAACTGGTTCTTTGTACCCTCAATGAATCCCAAACAACAAAAAAAATAAGATAACTTTAAATCAAATAAAATTTTTTTCTGTTAAATTTAAACAAATCAACTGACTATAAATTGCTTAGTACTGCACCTAGTACATAATAAGCATTCAATTCAATAAATGTTAGCTTAAGACATATGAAATTCTTAATATTCACTTAGGTGTCTAAATACATAAAAATGGTAGTAGTTTCATATGGTTCAATCAAATGTTAAGTGTTATTAAAATTATTATCCTCACTTCTCTGTATATTGCTGCCCAGAGAACAGTTAGTTCCTAATTATTTTCTTTACTATTTAGTATGATGGGAACACAAATTCAATGCACATATAAAGAAGGCTTGTGGGTTATGCCCAGGGCTTATGCTTTCTCTTCTATGTGAGGAAAGAGTTCAAGCTGGGAGGGGCGATTTGCCAAGTATCCCACCCTTCCTCTGAGCTTGGCTGCTCCCTGTCCAGCTTCAAAATTAATTCCTAAAGTACATAAACTAACATTGTAATTAAGTACACACATTCTAATTGGATCCAAATATGCACTTCTTTAAACATTGTGTCTTCAAGCTGAGTTGACAAATACTCATAAATTTATTTGTTATAATTTTCAAACAGAATTTGCTTCTTTATTAATTGAACAAATATGTATTAAGTGTCCACTGAGTTCTAGGCAATGCCATTGGTCTGGTGGGAAATGCAAAGATTAATCAGTCTTAACTCCAGTATTCAACAAGCATGCAGTTTGCTGGGCTTTTCAATTCCTGTTTATTGTATCCCTTCATAAATAATTAATACTATATCCCTCATCATAACACATCAGGGATCTATCTGTTTTGTTTCTGTTTCTTTTTGTGACTTTTCCATTGCCTTTCCTATTCTCTTCAAGTTTACCCCCTCTGAATAATTTTAATTTCCTAATTTAATTCCTTTAATAAATTTCATATTCATTTAAATAGTTATAAGCATTCTTGAGGGAATCATGCATTTTAATTATAATTAGATAATGAATATTCGATTACTAAGATTCCGAAATAAAAATATAATGTCAGTGACAAAAACGTGAAATATCTAAAATCTTTTATTACAGAATTACCAAGGAGAAAAGTTTGCTGGGAAGAGCAGTGCATGTGGAAGGAAATGTTTTAGCATTGCCCAGTAGAAATGTTCTCTCTTTCCTGTAAGGCCTTTTATTGGAAGACTATGGAATACATTACGAGGAAGGCCATTGCTGGACACGATGCCCCTTAGAGAAGGTGGCCACTGTATTAATTCACAGACCACAATGCTGAAAATGGAGCTCAGCAGTGTGAGATGAGGAACACCCTTCTCCACGTGTCTCTTTTGATCATTTCACGCATTGTTGTTCTGGGTATTTGTTAAATGACCACAGTAGCTTATTTCAAATGAGCCTCTCTGACTTTTCCAGGAAATATCAAATACCCCTGGTATAGCAAGTATTAATAAAATAGATCAAAAGGAAGGATAACCATTGAGAAGAGGGCATAAGTGAGTGAGAAAAATACATCTTTTCATTTGAATATAGCCGAGGCATAAAAAGAGGCATAATGTTGAGGGAGGCAGGAGACAGAAGTTTGGTACAGGGAATGTAAATTCAATACTAGGTGGAAAAAGAGTCAAGTAAAAGATCTCTGAAGTGAATAGGTCGGGTGTGGGGAGGAGAAAGAAGTAGATAGAGTCAAAAGGCTCCCTGGCCCTTTCTTTCAGGAGGATTTTTACCAAAGGGGAACACGTGGGTCTTTTATAACCTATGTGCAATTACCTCTCGGTATAATTTGTATCTTTAGTTAACCTCACCACTGGGCTTTTTGTTGTACTAAAAAATTACCTGCACGTAGGCTGCTACTTTAGCACTGAGATTTCTAGCAAAGAGGGAAAGAAGAAAAATACTTATTTCTAGACTTTAAAAATAAGACAGAGAGAGCCTAAAGTTCTTGGGTAGAGCAATCTTTGGCAGAGAGAGAGAGAGAGAGAGAGAGAGATAGAGATAGATAGTTCTGGGGCCCACGTGGGGTAGCCTAACACAGTGCTGTCCACTCTCCTCTGGCCCTCGGGGTATTGGGCTCATCCTCTGTTTAACTTACTTGAGATAGGAAATAACACTGCTGATGCCTATCACTATTTACTTGTCTGTCTGGAATAGTATCCCACTTAGCTGGCTAAATTTTGGCAAAACAAGAATTAGGTATGTGTTTTAACTGCATATAGCTGAACCTTGAATAACACCACTACAGAGCCAGTCCCACCTCGCTGGTTAATCATCTCACCATGCATTGGGTTTCTTGGCCTTTTGTTGCTTCAATCTTTGCCAGAGGGGGCATCAAGCCTCCTCCGGCAACTCCGAGGTGTCCTATTCACTCACCAGTTACAGATGCTGACTTAACACATTCTGCATATAATTCTTCGGCTTCTCTCAGCCCTCATAAAAACTAGCTATGGTTTCCTCTGACCCGGGCAGGAACACTATATCACAGTGCCCTTGACTTAAGAGTTGAAACTGTAACCGTCTGCCATTCTGAGGGCTCTGCCTGGCTTGTCCTGGGAAGGGTGGGCCGAGGGTGGCTTGTCAAGGCTCCCTTTGTATGAAGTAGTCAGTCCTCTAAGCCTAACAGAAGAAGAGAGTTGAGGGCTGTTCCTAGAAAGAGGGATCAGGCTTGGGGAAAAGGAGTAATTTTGAATAGAATAAGATGTCACTCAAATGTTTTCAAGTTACTGTTAAGAAGGATGTAGCAAAAACTTGACGTAGGTGACTTTCTTCACTTAAAGTGATACTTGAGCCGATCCGGTGTCCTGAGTGGGGGACACGCCACATTGTTCTAGGAAAGTACCAGACACATTCGAGCAATAGCTAGAGCTCAGACTCCCATTCGTTCAACAGAGGGAGTCATCTCCTGCTCATCAAATCCTTTGCTCCTGTCAGGGAACTCATTTTTGCCTCCATAGTCCCCTTTCCTATTGGACCTTGACCCCCAGTGTGAAAATATACAGTATTTCAAGTCTTGAAACAAACATAAAAATATTTCTTCATAGTTTCTTATTCCCCCTATCATTCCAATTCTCTACTATTCTTTTTTAGAAGAAAAAAATCCCTTGGAAGAGCTGTGTGTACCCAACAACTAATTTCTCCTTAAGAGAAACCAAAAAAACACACCCTCTGGGGGAAAGGGTCAACTCCAACTTGAACTTTCTCTAACAAATGCACACAATGTAGCCTAATCATTGGTACCCTTATATTAATCTGAAATAAAGTTTAAAAAAAGAAAAAGGAAGGTAGAGGTTGCTTTTAATAGAGTTCAATTCGGCAATTCTATGGAAGACAGTGAGGAAACCTGGACAAACCACTGACGTGTGTCAGAGGTGGGTGGCAGCTACGAGGCCACACGGCCCTTTTCATAGCTTGAGGGGGGTTGGGGGAACAGAGTCTGGGGTCCAGGGGCTGTGCTGGGCAGTAGGGCTCTCAGGTCACCTCCTTTGTCCCGAAGGGCTGCACTTTAGGATGAAGGGTAAATCAGAACCACACCTGGTGCTGCCTGAGCCTCCATTCCTCTACTCAGTCTGACTGAGACGGTATCTCAACAACGCTAAGAACTTAAACATTCACGCCATCCCTCCCATCCCTCAGCGCCTATGCTACTGCTATCATTTATTTCCCTCAGAATTATATCCTTGAGTGCTCCTGTGGAGTAAATCTGCTGCTGAAAGGTTATTTTACTTTTTGCTTGCCTAAAATGACTTTACTTCATTCTTGGAGTAGAAATAGCTGGTTCTAGGTGAGTTGTCATTTTCTTTCACTTTAAAAATATTCTTTTGTCATCAGAGGTTCGTGTTTTATGTTGACTGGCAATATAATTTTGGCTTATTGAAAGATTATTTGTGTACTTCTCCCTGGTTCTTTTTAAAATTTTGTTTTGCTTGGTTCTCCAGCTGCTTTACTGTTACGAAGCAGGCTGAAAGGGCTTCTTGATGTTACACTGACTTTAGGAAATTCTAGTAACTCACAGTGACTTTTCCTGCCTTCTTTCTCCTTCTGGGGCTCTAATAATACTCATCAGACTTTCTCCCTGGCGTTCTCTATTTGTCTTACCCTGTGATTTCTGCTCTGTCTATACTTCTTTCCATTTTTTTAAACCTATTTTCCAGATAGCTCATTTTCTATTCATGTGTGTCTTATCCAGTCCTCCTCAACCTCTTTCTTGAATTATTGTTCCCTCCAAGGAGAAATATTAGACATTTTTTCCCTAATCATGTCTCAATAAAATTTTAATACAGATATATTATTGGAAAAAATGAGAAAGAGACCCATAAACCTATAAAAAGGTGCTCGATCTCATTAGTATCAGAGATACAAAAATTAAAACCTCAATGAAATGTCATTATATAACTACCAGAATAGCTAATTAAAAAAATATGTCTATCTATCTATTGCTCTAAGTGTTAGTACGCATGTGAAGAACAAATTTTAAATGACCTTTGCAGATGTGTAAATTGGCAAAATTGTTTAAGAAAAGTCTTTGTCATTATCTATGGAAGTTGAAAATCCACACGGTCATTGATTCACTGATTCCTCGTTTAGAAAGAAATAGATCCACTAGAAATATGGTCACGTGCACTTGGAGATATGGACAAGAACAATCGTATCATCCTTCAACCAGCTCAAAAGTAAAAACAATCCCAGAGTCCCGGTCTGAATGTTTACGTCCCTGACTCCCAAGCTGATGGTATTAGGAGGTGGGGCCTCCTGAAGGTGTTAGGTCACGTTGTGGAGCCCTCATGATTGGGACCAGTGCCTTCCCAGAAGGGGTCCACGAGACACCCTTCACCCCTCCCACCAGGCGAGGACACAGTGAGAAAATGCATCTGTGAGCAAGGAAGTCTGCCGGCACCAGACACCAAGCCGCTGGCACCTTGACCTTGATCTCAGCCTTCAGAACTGCAGGAGATGACATTTCTGCTCATAAACTATTCAGTCTATGGTATTTTATCAGAACAGTCCACAAAGACTGCTGTATCCATGAGCAATTTAAATTAACAATTTAAATTGTGGCATGCTACAACGATGAAGATAAACCGTAGCTACATACACAACACGAATGAAGCTCACAAATCCAATACTGAACAAAAGAAAGCAATCTAGACACAAAGAAATAGATATGTCAGAATTCCTTTTATGTAAAGTACAGAAACTTGTAAATCTAACTGATAGTGTTAGAGTTCAGGATAATGGATACTTTTGGGCGGTGTTAGAGTTCAGGATAATGGATGCTTCTGGGCGGAATAGAGCGACAGTGAATCAGGGGTGACGTGAGGGCCCTTCTGGGGTGCTTTTTTTCCATTTGTGTGGTGGTTACATGCCAATTCCCTTGGGAGGAAGCTCACTGAGTTGTGCATATCTGATCTTGTGCTCTCACCCAGATGTTCTGTCTCATGATAAATATGCTTTTGAAAAAGAAAGAATAATAGACCTCCCTGGACAGATGGAGGGGAGGGGCGAGAAAGAGGCTTCCGCTGTTTGTCTTTCGTACAACTGTTGGTGTTTGAACCCTGTACATCTGTTACTATTTCAAAAAAGTTACCTAGCTTCTGACAAAGATGAAAACTGAAGCAGTAAACTGACGTCTCACATGACGGTTCTGTGGTCCGTGGGCATTTGGCAGTCTGGGTATGAGGCCAGGTGTCTGAACGTGCCTCACTTGGGTCGCCAGATTCGGGGAAGAACATCAGCAGCACAAAGCTGGCAGAGCTTGTCTCTCCCACTAAGCTTCTAGACCAGGCGTCCTCAAACTGCGGCCCGCGGGCCACATGAAGCGGTGTGAACTGTATTTGTTCCCATTTTGTTTTTTACTTCAAAATAAGATATGTGCAGTGTGCATAGGAATTTGTTCATAGTTTGTTTGTTTTTTTTTAAACTATAGTCCGGCCCTCCAATGGTCTGAGGGACAGTGAATTGGCCCCCTGTTTAAAAAGTTTGAGGACGCCTGTTCTAGACTAATGGCACAATCTCACTGGAGTGTCTGCCACCAACTTATTCCAGATTTAGGAGAAATAAGAGGAGGTATCAACTTCTCTTTCGGATGTTTCCAGAATTTTTATTTTGTGTCATAGCACATTTGCACATGGCTCAAAAGAAAACAGACGCTCTGACCTGTTGTGTGTCTCTCACGGTAGGTTTTTTTCCCCACTTGCCAAGGAAATAATTGTCTTGAGATATTTTCCAAGAGTCCTTAGGAAAACATTACGAAAAAATATACACATAAATTTTCACTCATGTTATTTTGTACTTCTTAAAACATGAAAAGTAACCAAATTCTATGTCATAAAATTCAAAATTTAATAACCCATACTTGTTAAGTTTATTCAAATATAGTTTTTTTTTTTGTGGTAGTTGAAAGAATTGGTATATGTGAGCAAAGCAAGCAGCTAAGTAGGTAAGCGAGCTATAAATCCTAAATTGTTTCCAAGATTTCCAATATGCAAAGCATGATTTTTATTTCACCATGAAACTCTTTTTTGGGAAAAAAATGTTTCACTATAGACATATTCCCACTATAGGAGGGAAATATTTCCCTCCTCTGTTCAATTACGGTTTGACTGCGGTCGTGATTCTCGGGTTAAGTGTGTGCTTCCAATCGTGAGCCATCCTCTGTGGACTTGCTGTGCTGACGTTAAATATATGTATGCTCCTTTCATTCATAGAACTTCTGTTCTTTCGTATATAGCTCAGCTTGTGGTTCTGGGGGTTACACCCTACCCTAGAACAGGAGGAATTTATGATCCCCTTGGCCAGGGACTGTGCATCGTAGGATGGCTGAGGGGTGAGCAGAGCAGTGAGCTGCTCCCTGCCCTCTGATTCTATGCTCTAGAATCTATTTCTTCCACTGCCTGTCAGAAAGTGCCTGGGCAGAAGTTCCCTAAATGTGGCCTGGGGACAACGGGGTTCCTGAACACCTTTTAGGGTGTACATGAACCATTAGGCTAAACCATTTTTATAATTATATTAAGACATTGTTTCTCTTTTGCACTCTCATCCTCTCATGGGTACAATGGAATTTTCTAGTGGCTAGATGGAATAAGATTATAATGAATCAAATATGAGAACCCAACTGCTTCCATTAAGCCAGATATGAAAGAGATTGGCAAAATTATGAAAAACCCCCACTCTTTTCATTAATCTTATTTTGTTTGAGGATAATATAGTTGATTTTTTTTAATAGACACATGTTCTGTTTATAAGTAGTAGCTTTTTAATGTTATCTTAAAATAAATTAACAAATATTTTAAAATATATCAGTTTCAGTTTCTAATGCATTAAATATTAACACATAAAACTCATAAAAATAAAAGCTTTTGAGGTTCTCACTTTCTATGATTATAAAGGGGTCCTGAGATTTTTAAAAAATGGATAATTCAGAGGAATTAATCTTAATCAATATACTTGGGTATTCAAGAAATGTCAGATGGCATTTATTTATTTTTTTTAATTTTTTTCTTTTTTTTAATTAAGTCTTTTGTACATAGATCATAAATACATTTATGCCCATTTCAGTGTGTTGATTATTTGTACAAATTGGAGTGCTTACATCATACTAATCAACGTAGCTTTCATCTCATTTACCCAATTATAGCATTAGGACATTTCTGTTCTACGCATGATAGAACCAACTTGTACTTGCAATGTGCTCCATAATTGTGGTCCCCCTACTATGCCTGACTATCCCTCCTACCTCTTCACCATCCCTCACCCTCCCCTTCCCTACTTCATCATAGACTAAAGTTGTGTTTCATTTTTTATATGTAAGTGTGAGTTATTATAAATTGGTTTCACAGTAGTACTGAGTACATTGGATACTTTTTTTCCATTCCTGAGATATTTACTAAGAAGAATATTTTCCAGCTCCATTCATGTAAACATAAAGGAGGTAAAGTCTTCATTTTTTTATTGCGGCATAATATTCCATGGTATACATATACCACAATTTATGAATTCATTCATGGGTCAATGGGCACTTGGGCTTCTTCCATGACTTGGCAATTATGAATTGAGCTGCGATGAACAATCTGGCATTTATTTTCCTTAAACTTTGAAAAGCCACTGTGCCATATCATTAGTGGAGACAAATTCAGTATTGGTGGCACAACTTTGTTGTGCGCTCTGAATTCCACCTAACAAGAAGAGTAATGTGGGTGTAGCTGTTGTTTATAGGAACCTTGGAGAGTAGATAGGCTGAAAGAGAAGAAAGAAGTCTAGAATTCTTTCATCTTTCTTACGCTACTTTATACTTTTTAGACTATGCATTCCTGTGAATAAAAACTTCTGTTAATTCCACTCAACTCAGTCAACATAAGAGGACAGGTAGAGAACTGTGTCTAACGCACTCTGGGTACTGAATATATATTGTTGAGTAAATCAATAAAGAATGAATGACTGTTTCTAAGAGAGTTAGTCGAAATAAAATAATCATCCCCAAATTTAGGAAAAAGCACTAACTATTGCATTTAAATAGTAGTTATTGGCTGAAATAACCATGCTTTTCTGTGCTAGAAATAAACATAATTGCTTAATATACAAATAAGTACCACTGAATCAATATTTCATGATTTGCAAAAATTATAAATACTACTGTTATATACCTTAACAGTTTTACAAAGTCAACATAGCATTATTGTCATTTTTATTTACTATCTTCTTTTCCTTCGCCGTAATGATGTGGTTGTGGTTAAAATGCAATGATATATCTTTGACTCAAAATAAAACTGACCTTTAATAAAAACATTAAGTTTTATTATATTTAAAATAACGCTAGGTCACTTGTGAGCTGATTCCTGCAATAATACAACATCTGATATAACCCAAAATATGACTTGAACAAAGTCTCAAAAGGTAATTTAAGATTTACAGAGGTCTCTGCTGGAGGCAGCAAAGGGAAAACGCAGCTGGAAGCCTGAAAACCCTCTTCATTCCTGTTACCCTCCATATTCTGCTGGACAATCACTTTCGGCCTTTTCCTGCCCTGCAAATAATGCATTTGCTTGTTCTCCTGCCTTACTGCTCCTCTAGCCCTCTTCCATTTCCCTCTCTATCTCCAGTAGATCTGCTCAGATTGTTTCTAATGTAAATTGGCTGAGTTTCTGTAGACAGAAACAGTCTTCCAAAAAGATATTTTCAGGTTCAACCCCAGATACTTATGAATATTGGAAATAGCATATTTGCAGATGTAATCATCTCATACTTGACTAAGGTCAGCCCTGTTCCAATGGCAGACATCCTCAGAAGACACAGAAGCTTGTGACAAGAGAGGCAGAGGCTGGTGGGAGGACCCACAAGCCAAGAGACATCAAGGATTGACCGTGTTGGAGTTCAGAAAACAACATCCCGAAATGAAAGCCTCAGAAGCAGTTTTCTGCTGTCCTGGTCTCCTGCCTATCCAGACCCCGAGGTGAGTCATAGAAGCCAGAATTCCTTTTTCCCAGGGCAGGTCATAGGAACATGAACCCCGTTTCCTAAAACTCAGCCATAAAACCTAAAAATATTACTTCTAAGTTTCCCTCTGCCTTTGTGTCAAAACTGCTCTTAAGGGACTTAACTGAGCTACCTTGTGTAACTGTGGGTCATGAGACTCCTATTCTAGGAGGGGGCGCAGGAAGGAAGGAAGGAAGGCAGGCTGCTTAGAGGCCAAGGTCGAGACAGACAGGCCTTGCTGGGTTTCCCCACTCAGTCTTAGATCATATTTTCGGTCTGATCATATTTCTACAAGGCTGTTTGTATGTTGTTGAACCCAAGCATAAAATACACGGACAATTTCTTTGGCTCTTCATTCTGAAGATGAATTTGTATGTCATTTCTGCAATGAATCTTTTGTGTCCAATATGAGTTTTCAGAGAACCTTCAGAGGGCTTGTAGGATAATATTTAGAAATAAACATACCCCACGGTGTATAGTCTGTTTCTTGATTTAACAATTACAGGACCGAGTTTACACCCACAGCAAAGCTGCTGTTCATTCGCATCTCTGGTCACGCATCAGGGCTAATGGGAACATCTTTTCTGCCTCCAGAGCTCCAACCACCAGAAGCTAGCCTTGATACCCTGATTTAAGAGATTTGGTCTCTAGAATTATAAGAGACTAAATGTCTGTTGTTTTAAGCTACTCAGTTTGTGGTACTTTGCTACACCAGCCCTAGGAGACTATCATAGCTTGTCTAGAACTTTTCAATTCTTTCTCCACTTACCACTGTGAACATCGAAACCAACAGAACTGATAGTTCTTAGAAGGAAAGAACGGGCATCTCTACAGCTACTTAGACGCTGGTGTTTTGTCCCATCCTCATAAAACTTATGCTATTTGACTACCTGCGTTTGTCTTTCTAAAGACATAATCATTCACACTGCTCGGTTTAGGGGATACTGATAGGAACATAAACTCTTTTCAGGGAATTTTCAGTCTAGGGAAAAGAGACAGAGGAACACATAATGAAAATTGAGCACAAGTGGTTCCCTCTATGACCCTAAGAAAATGCAACGTGGCAAGGCAAGTAAGCACAGAATAATGCTTCCTTCAGTAGGACTGAGAGGAAAAGAGGACTGTGTACAGACTACGCACCTTGAAAAGAAGGTAGGGTTGGGGAAAACTCATGAGGCCAGATCTGCTTTGACACTTCCTCTGTGAATTTAGGAATATTCTCTAAATCTAAATTTCTCACGTGCAAGATGAGAGAGTTGAGTAGCTAGTCCCTAAGGCAGTGTTTTTCAAACTGTATGGTGACATTCATTAGTAGATGATCATTTCAATCTGGGGATTATGAGCAGCACTATGAACAATGAAAATTATAATAGAAAAGGAAAAAAAAATACATAGAGAATGACCAAAGTGCATTCTGTATGAAATACAGGTAAGTATTACTTTAGGAACCTTTCATTTTGGCTGTGTATAGATGTGGGGTGTCTGTTTCTGTGTGTATTTTTACCTGGTCAATGTAAAATGATTTTCTTACTGTGAGGTACAGTCCACGTGTTCTA
Source organism: Loris lydekkerianus (assembly GCA_963574355.1). NCBI lineage: Eukaryota > Metazoa > Chordata > Mammalia > Primates > Lorisidae > Loris > Loris lydekkerianus. The sequence continues at coordinate 40,067 of CAUYPK010135010.1, forward strand.
AATACAACCCTGAGATCCCATTAAGCACTGAATTGGTAATAACCTATGATGCTTAATCAATATGCCATCAAGTGCAATATATTATTATATGCATACATTTACTTACTTAAAGAAATATATTCAGGGTGGTGCCTGTGGCTCAGTGGGTAGGGCACTGGCCCCATATACTGAGAGTGGTGGGTTCAAACCCAGCCCCGGCCAGCTAAAAAAGCAGTGGCAACTGCAACAAAAAACAGCTGGGTGTTATGGCGAGAGCCTATAGTCCCAGTTACTCAGGAGGCTGAGGCAAGAGAAATGCTTAAGCCCAAGGAGGTTGCTGTGAGCTGTGACATCACAAGCAGTCTACCAAGGGCAATAGAGTGAGACTCTGTCTCAAGAAAAAAAAAAGAAAAAAGAAAGAAATATATTCAATTTAACATGCCAAAATATTATTATCTATAAATGATAAAAAGGGCAGATTTAGCTATATCTGCTTATATACTTTATATTCTGAACCACAACATGGTCTTAATGTTGGCATCAATATTAGATTATAGGCCTTCATCTAAAGAGTACCATTTATCTACCTGTCTTAGGTTTCTAAAATTGGGACCAAAGCATGAGAATTCTCACAACAAAATTTCTTTTCTGGGTATACATTGCGCTACACTTTTAAATTTCTGTTTGATTTTGCACTCTCTGTTAGGGTTCTTATTTTGAATTCAGTGGCTTACAGACATATTCACAGCCGTGACAATTCATTCCTGGCTGTTCTTAACATGCTGTCCCCATATAGAGTCAATATGTGCTTTTCTCCAGGATCACCCTTTCCTGATTTAGTCCAGAACTACAGTCCCCAAGCCTCGGCCTGAGCTCTGCCTCCCATCCTGCCACCTTCCCCACCCCAAACCTGGTCAGTGGAAAAATGATCTTCTATGAAACTGGTCCCTGCTGCCAAAAAGGTTGGGGGCCGCTGGACTAGAATATACATTCTAAGGAGCAGGATATTAGTTTCATTACACGGAGGTTTAGACAATTTTCTCTCTACTCTCCAGCCTACTCATGGTCAGTAATTAACCTTCCCTTTCCTCTCTTCCTATTATAGACATCTCGATTTGCTCTCAAGATTATGTCACAAATTTATCTTTTTGTACTTTTGGTTGCTACTGTCCTCATATGTCCGTCCTCACCTTCTTTTTAGGAACACGTGTAGCTGTCTTTCCTTTCTCTCCTACATGTGGGAGAGATTGCTCAGTGGGCCTGATAACTCATTTTTCAGGCTCCCGTGTAAAGTAAAGGGGAGGAAAACTGCGCTGCCCTCCAGGGTCTCCAGCTGGGCTTGAGAATGAAACTGAGGAGAGGTGCACAGGAGTCCTGTGAAGACCGGAAGGGGCAGTTGGAGTCAAGGGCTTGTAAACTAGTGGGAGGAAGGGAGAAAGTAGGGAAACCGTGACAAGGCAGAGGGGCTGGGGCTACTGCAGTGAGTCCTGGAGAAGCGACTCTGAAGACACAGGCTAGGTTAGCGGAGCTTGTTGGTGGCAAGAACATTGTTTTTCTTTTGGTACAAGGACAGCAACTTTCATTTGGGGTTTTACATGAATATGAAAGGAAGAATATGAAAGTCAGACTGTTCTTGCATCTGCTAATTTTCAAGTGCCTTTAACTCCACATAATCTTTTTATCAAAGAGGCATGTTTTAAAGCGGCACGTTCTGTGGCCCTTCTGTGACTTGGGCAGAGGAGGGCTCACCAAGTATTGTAGGTTGCAGTGTGTTTGTGCTGTTTCCACAGGGGGCCTGGAGGCTGCTGATTTTCCTGTGGGGAACTGACTTTGCCCAGAGGTGTCATAGTACTAGAGCATGTTAAAGATCCGCTGAAATGTCAACAAACGTTGCAAGGGGACTATTAGCAATGCAAATGTGAGCTTCCAGCACTGGTGATAAGCACAACAAATAAAATTGTAAGGGTTTTTTCTTTAAGCTTTTCTAGGTGTATAGTTCTCCTTGGACTGAACACAATTCACCATACCCATCTGACATGCTAGCCAGCTACGCGATGGATTAATCCTCTTGACACCTTCACAGGTGAAAACAGTCCTCAGCTTGCAAACTTAGTTCCAGGGAGGTTACTGTGGCTCGCTAACTACTGGTGATGGTGAACACTGCTCCACTCACCCTGGTCTCTGGCTTGGGAAGCAGCTCTCAGGATTCTTCAGGGACGCCTGTAGAACCAACTTACTGCAGTACTGACAAGACTCCCTTCTCTCCTCAAGGCCATGATGGGTGGGAATGGGACATACTGATAACTTAAATAGTCAATTAACACATATTTTGACTATTCTGATACGTGTTCCTGTGTTCCTGGCTTTTCTTAGCCTGTTTGGCCCAGGTTTAATACATGCTTTTGGCTTCCGACAGCCGACTAGCTAGCTGGCCCTGTGCCCAAAGTAAGTGATTTTTTCTTCTTTGTTATTACTGCCATTCAAATCACAGCTCCTTCTAACTTCCTATAGTGAGTGACCAGGTGCTATCCTTTATAGTTCAACCCTCAGTCCTGGGGGAGAAGACATTCTCCTTGAAGCTTTTTAGGAAAAATTTCTTGGAACCTCTTTGGGTTTCCTGACTTGTGGCCCAGAGCCAGTCTTCAAAGAGACCCCGACAACTAACTTCTCAGGCTTCCATCTGACCCAGCAGAGAGGTCCCCATTCCCCGACCTCCCCATGCATTAGAAAGTTGCTGAGGTTACTGATTCTACTTCTTGCTGAAGAACCAAGTTGCATTTGAACTTCTTTTTGGGAGAGTAACTAGCGAGGCTGGGCCGTAATTTAGTCACATCTAAATGTAACTCAAGCTAGAAAGGATTACTTTCATACACTTCATAGTTTGGGAGAGAGGATTTTATTCTTGTAATGTGTCAAAGTGTGTGTGTGTAAGTGTGTATCCATACATACTAACATTTGACCCTTGGACAACGTGGATTATTTGAGCCACATAAGCCCACTTACAAATGGATTTTCTTTCATCTCTGTCATGCTGATACAGAAAGATCATCACCTCCTTGCCTCCTGTTCGGCCAACTGAATGTGAAGATGATGAGGATGAAAACCTTCGTGATGATCCTGTTAATAAATATTAAGTTTATTTTTCTTCCTTACAATATTCTTAATAATGTTTTCTTTTCTCTAGCTTACTTTATTATAAGACTACATATAACACACAAAATACATGTTAAAATATTGTTTATGTTATCAATAAGGCTTTTGGTAAACAATAGACTATTAGGGGTTAAGATCTGGGAAATCAAAAGTTGCATGCAAATTGTCAGTGTGTGGGGGCTCCTGAGTTATTCAAGGGTCAACTGTGTATATATGTGTATGTGTGTGTACATGTATGTAAAAATAAAGATCATAACCACACTGAACAGAAATATGTCTGCATTAATATGAGGATGTGTGTGGTAATGAGAATCTTAAGTTGCAAAATGGGACACTTTTTCCCCCTGGAATGATTAGAATAAAACCTTAAATTCATCATTGAGGATAGTTAGAATAACAGAAAATTTTCTAATGTACTTTGAATGAACCATGACTGAATCTGCATAAATACAGCTTTGAGACTAAGAGTTAATTATTAAGGCCTGCTGTTTTTCCCCTTTCTCTTTCGAATTGTGAAGTAAATAAAAATAATTTTGTATAGAAATGGAATTTAAACTGGTCACTGGTGATTAAGCCAATGTTTAAGAGGTTAGGTTTCCTCTTGAAACTTTAATTATCTCTAAGGGTTATGAAGATCAAACAAATCCAAGTTTATTTTGAAATAAATAAAATCATGTATTTTTTAAAACATGTTTCTAACTCCTTGAGCTCCCACTGTATCTTGGGTAGCCATCTTGCATTTTATAAGGCATTCTTGGGGCTCAGACACCAATACCCCCAAATACGGTTCTTTGGTCCACGAAGTGCTTTGATTGAAAGGAAATTAAAGGAAATTAAGAGCCTCAGAGCAAAGGTCTCTCTCTGGGCTTCCCTTTCTCCTCATCTTTCTGATCCTCTTTCTTTCTCAAAGCACCAGGGGAGAGTCTGTCTGGAATTTTCTTATCTGACTAGGGAAGCTTCTTTCCAACAGAAACATAACTGTCTTCAGACCTTCTCCCTAAGAATCTTATCTAATAACCAGGAAATCTCAACCACTGGAGAAGAGTTGAGCCTGGGAACTTTCACCATGCCCAGACAGATGCTTCATCAATTCTTCTGAGGGCAGCTCTGAGACTTACCTATTTGTATGTTAAGACAACCTTTATTTACAGTGAAGTTCTGCCCCTCACCTTCCTGTCACTTTTTCCCAGAACTTAGAAGAAATTTATCCCAGGTCATTTTATTGTGGGCTCTCTCATTTCCCTAAAACATGGTTTATTCCTATACCTCCCATTCTTCTACGAAGAAGAATATACAAGTGTCTGTGCAACAGAGGTAAAGGTCGGAAAAAGGGAAACAAAATGTTTTACGAGTTGTCCCTTTAAACTCCCCCCAATCTTTTTGGGAATCAAAATCAGGCCTGAGGCCAGTAATCATAGGGCAGGAAATATTCTTTGCTGTTTTCTAGTATCTTAAACCACAGGAGATGGCTCAATAAAATTATCCAGACAAGGATCATGAAACCAAAACCACTAATTATAGTTAAACACTATCCTGAAGCCAGTATGCTCAACACTGGTCACGTAGAACCAAGGCCAACTGCTGACCCTCCCCCACCCAACTTTAAAAAGCCCTTTCTTTTTGTTTGAAGCAGAATGGTAGTCTCTGGGATGCTGATCAGCTGCCCTCCTCATTTACTAGAAAATTAATAAGCTTCTCTTTCCTTGTCACTGATTCAGCCCCAGAGACAAGGACGGACCTTCCTGGGTGACTGGGTCCTCCTCCTCCCAGGAGCCCCTGTGCTTAACGTCTGTTGACTCACTTCTTATACCTTTTTAATCCCAGGAGCCCTTCTGTTGCCGGTGCATTTTCAGTGATCCTTTAGGGTGGAGGACAAATGTTCTCTTGGACCCTATGGATTCCAGATTCTTCTTTTCTCCATTTGAGAAAAGAAAAAAGTAAATATAGCATCACAGTTTTCAATGGGTGCTTCAAACTGCCCTACCCCCAGTCTCAACCTTTTCACATTAACGTTATTCTAAGAGCTAGATTTGTTTATCATGCTGAAGAAAGTGGCCTTCCTTAGAAAAAGTCAAGAAGGTCGTTTGCAGATTTCAACTGCCGTGTGCTGTGTAATGTGAGTTAGAAGAAAGTGATGAGTAGAAAGGGGCTGCTAGGAGACCATCCAAGGCTCTCAGGCAGGAAGAGGTACGGAAGTAATTTTTCATCCATCATTTAGAATCTGAACGCGTGTGTGACTGGTCACGAAGAAGACTTTGGTTTATTTGCTTTTCCTGATAATAGACTGTGCTTGACCCCTTTCTGAATAGTGCAGGCATGATGGCAGAGTTCCTTCTACTTTTTGAATCTGCAGAAAGCTTGAACATTTTACGTCATAAACTTACTTTGCTTTAAAGCTTCCCTGCTTTCCACCATAAATAACGGGTAATTCAGATGCAAAAAGACAAAAAGTAAAAATTACTACATTTTATACTTGAAAAGATCCAGGAAGCTTAATTAACTCTCTTTCCTTCCTTATTAATTATTCTACATTGATTTCTAAAACCTCACATCATGCTCCATTTCCTAGAAATTTACATTTTATGATAAAATTCCATCCACATTTACACCCACCACATTTTCATAGGTCTGAGTTTTTCGGTTGCAAATAGTAAGAACTTTTTGATCTTACCAAAGGAAGTAGTAAAACCATTACAAAATGCTTTCTTAGAAGAAAAGAATTTTCTTCATTGATTTGTTTAGCAATTTTGATATACCATATATACTCGAGTATAAGCCGAGTTTTTTCCGGCACAAAATTTGTGCCGAAAAACCCCGAACTCGGCTTATACTCCGGTCATACAGGTTACAGTTTATGATAAAATTCTATCCACATTTACACCCACCACATTTTCATAGGTCTGAGTTTTTCAGTTGCAAATAATAAGAACTTTTTGGACAAGTAAAACAATTGCTGTGATCTTACCAAAAGAAGTAGTAAAACCATTACAAAATGCTTTCTTAGAAGAAAAGAATTTTCTCCATTGATTTGTTTAGCAATTTTGATATAATTCTCTATACAATCTATTGAAGCTATGCAGTGCACAGAAAATATTATGGATTTTACCTTAATATACTTTTTCTATGTATTTCAAGAACTCTGCCTAGGAGCATCAAACCTTAAATTATTCTTTAATTGGCTGGCAGCAAATAGCAATTTCAACTTCTAAGCAGCAGCAAGGCCAAATAGGAAAAGACTTCTGTAATGGCTTGTACCTACAAAGAAGTGTGGCTGCAAGGATTATCTACAAATTGAGGTATAAACATGACACAACCAATATAGGAGATTAAAAAGGAGGAAAAAGAGTTTGTTATCAGGAAAGCATTTTGCTTTGCAAAATAGCTGGGTGTCCGTCCCGACAGACAACCCTTCATATGTTCTGGCTTATCACATATAGTTATTCGGAATGGTTGATTAAAAAATTCCAAGCACATTTAAAACAATGACAGACTGGAAAAGTAATTGCCAATTTTAATTTTCACCATTCTGTGCAACAGTTGATTGTAAAAGTACTGGCAAAACACAAACACTTGTCAATTTCCCTCAGCTCATACACACGGGCATATGTCTCTTAGCATTATTTTCCTTTCAATTAGGATTTTAAAAAATTTTTGCTCACAGGCAGATGGTCTTGTTTGAAACATAAAACCTTGCCTCTTGCATGTGCTGCCATTTCATGCCCTTTTAATCTTTTTTTTTTTTTTTTTATAAAATAAAAATATCTCTATATATCTTGAACATCTTGGAAAATCAGGAGCCAATGTAGAATGATCACGCCACTTACTCATGTCCCAAAAGATGTTACTGACTTCATATGAGAGCACATGGCCTGCACATAATGGATAAGGGGAAATTTTGACTTTGTTTTGAGACAAGAGTCTCCCGCTGTTACCCTCAGTAGAGTGCTTGGCGTCACAGCTCACAGCAACCACAAACTCTTGGGCTTAAGAGATCTCTTGCCACAGTTTCCCACAATCTTGCACCTGCCACAACACCTGGCTATGTTTTCTTTTTGTTGCAGTTGTCATTGTTGTTTAGCTGGCCCCGTCTGGGTTTGAACCCACCAGCCTGGGTGCATGTGGCTGGCACTGTAAACACTGTGCAACGGGTACCGAGCCAGGAAATGTTTACATTTTATATTAAATGCTTAAGGATAACATTGTTATGCTGTCCTGATATTCAAAATGGTGCAAAGAATTTAAAAAATAAGGAGACAGTATGCTAGATCTCACATTAAATAGAAGATTCATTACTGTCTGGAGATGGAAGGTAGGACTTCTAGAAGTTACACTGCATGGAGATCACTAGACTGGTAAAGTCCCCAGAGAGCATGTCTTAATTTAAAAGGAGGATTTAATTTGAACCACTGATGACGTCTTTGTTTGTATTTAGGAACATGGTGGATCACGGTGGTGCTGGCCAGTGTATCCTCCACTTCCCTCTGGAGAGTCTTCTGGAGGTGGACGTGTCACGGGCTCTTTCTGCTCAATAATATGAGCAACGACTTGGAAGTGAAAGCAGAATCCAGACATTTTCAAATGAACCAAACTTAGAAGTTTTCATACAGCTTTCAGAGCAAGATTAATATGCTCTAAATCAGTGGTTCTCAACCTTCCTAATTGCCATGTTATTACAAATGGAAAAAAGGGGTTGCGACCCACAGGTTGAGAACCGCTGCACTAAATAGATTAGAATAACAAAATAACACTATATAATCCAGTAGGATTAAGTGGAAAAAACACTGGTTTAGGGCAGTACCTGTGGCTCAAAGGAGTAGGGCGCCAGCCCCATATGCCAGAGGTGGTGGGTTCAAACCCAGCCCTAGCCCAAAACTGCAAAAAACAAAAACAAAAACAAAAAAACTGCTTTAAATTTAAGGTTTAGATATAGGTAATAATGACTGGATATCATTTTATATAAAAATGGTTGGAAGACCACACAAAAATGCCAGGTGTGCCAGGAGCAGGATAAACAACGTTGCATTAAAAGTTAATTGATGTACTATTAGTAAGTATTGAAGACTCTGATTGTCCAAAGCTAAGTTCTGGACAGAGTTAAGTGTATATAGTCTTACTCCATTTGGCCCTAATCAGGACATATGTGAACTTCTGTATTTATTTCTGCTTGCCATCATCAGAAAGACGTTGAAGAATATGATAAAATTCAGGGGAAGGTAGAATTCCAGGGAACAACTATTGGAAGCCTGGATGTTCATCCTGGAAATGTCTCAAAGAAGAGCGACGTGGTCTCCACGTACTTGAAGGGCTGGAAAGTAGCAAGTGTATGCTTTCTGTATTTTCCCCTGTACAAGGCAGAGCTAGGATCACTGGTTCTAAATCTGAGGATGACAATTGTGACTCAGAGGACACAGGAAACCTCTACCACATCGAGAGACACTATTAACTGCTGCATGAGAGACTGAGGTGTCCTGATAGGCATAGGGAGTAGCTGGCTGGAACGTCATGAGCAGGCGTCCTACCAAGCATGCAGATTTGGGTGGGATGATCTCAAACCTTGTTTGCCTTAATGCTTTTATGATTCCTCCTGCCTTAAGAGTTATCAAAAAACATTTACCCATTATTTTTGTGGGTGTGTTGATTTGCTATAGGATGGAAGGTTTAATTCTCTGAGGAACTTAACTGTTTCAGTATTCTTTAAGATTCTAGGGTCAGTGGGGAATCCATCAGTGTTGGTACCTACTGAGATACTGCTGATTCATTTGGCTTAGGGAACAGGAGGGAGGCCAGACTTTTGAAGGCCAGATTCTTGTCCGGGGTCTTGAACCTCTAGAACTGCTTTTCTAGTTCTGCTCTAAACCCTACGGAGCCTTAAGAATGTAAAGAACCCCAGAAATTGCAGTGAGGACCTGGGTCAGATTGAAGAGAAACATGAACACACATGAACTGAACTTGTCCTAAAAGCAGATAGATCATTATGGGGGACCAAGCTGGACAGCCAACGATTAGCAAAGGGTGGTCAAAAACAAAACAAAACAAAACAAGTCAGTTATTGGGTTGATAGGTAGACATGGCACATGATCAAAGAGCTTACAGACCTTAAATATATTAGGGTAGCTCCACCCAGAAATATGTGCCACAGTCTAGCGTGGTCACTTAAATCCTAAAATTATATTCACCCAGGGAGGGGTGATAGTTCTATTTTATTTTATTTTTGTTTGTTTTGGGGTGATGGTTTTAAAAGCAGCAACCACTGAGCAAAAAAATGGTACTGCCTTTAAATGTTCCTTGTTTATGGGGACATTCAATCACAACTCATCACTTTATAGTAATTACTGAATTTCAATGTGTCACATTTGGACTCATTAAAAAGATACTAATTACACTTTAATTGTGCAATCAAAATAGAACAAACCTGGCAAGAGAGTAAGAGCCCTGGATGAGAACTGATGTGTTTGTGTACCCACTGTCACTCAAGAGTGATTTGTTTACCAAGACACATTGCTGGTTTCTGCCTGCTAAGCTTTCCGGGGAGAGACAGTCTCTTGGCCATGACAACTTTTTCTGTGTTGCCTAGAAATTTGGTGTGCTACCAGTACTATTCTAGGGCTGGCGGGAGAGAAGGGAGGCTAACTATTTCCCTACAGCGAATCCTAGAAGACTCTATAATGCTGGGCCTGTGGCAGTGTGGACTGTCTTCACCCTTCACTGGCATTTTTTTTTTTTAGAGACAGAGTCTCACTCCGTCGGCCTCAGAAGAGTGCTCTGGCATCACAGCTCACAGCAACCTCCAGATCTTGGGCTTAAGTGATTCTCTTGCCTCAGCCTCCCGAGTAGCTGGGACAACAGGTGCCCACCACAACTCCTGGCTATTTTTTATTGCAGTTTGACCGGGGCCGGGTTCGAACCCACCCCTTGGTATATGGGGCCAGCACCCTACTCACTGAGCCATTTTGTTTACCTTGTGTAAATTCTTTGTGTGCAATCCCAGCTTGTTACACATAAGCCATGGCCTCAGAAATGCCTTTCAGGGTCTGTCTCTTCCTCAGATTCTCCTCCCAATCTCCTGGGCGTAGTTAGTGTCCCTCGGAAACTCAGCCTCTCACATTTTAGCACATTCTCAATACCAGGCTATGGGTGTACATTGGAGGACATCAGAAATTGTGTGTTGTTTCTTGCCAGGATATTGTTGGGATAATTCCAGCCGATGATACCTCAAAGTCAACTCCAGCAATGATGCATTACTCTCTGACAAGATAGAGGTAAGATTAACTTAAAGTGTAAATACGGGTGTTAAATTACTTCCAAAATCATTTTGAAGGTTCCGATCTTCTTTGGTGTGAAGCAATTGCAGGGAAAAACAAACTTTATAGCTTTGAAGGATTAAAGGTCTATGCAGGTTAAACTAAATGACTCTGAGACCCAAGCGAAAAAGAAAACTTTTTTAAAACAACATTAAGTTTCAATAGATTTAGGGTGTACAAGTTGAATTCTAGTACATGTATTTTGTATGGTGGTGAAGTCTGGGCTTTTGGTGTGCCTGTCACCTGAATAGTGGACCTTTTATCCCTTGGGTGATTTTTCAGCCTTCACTCCTCCCACCCTCCCCCCTTTTGAGTTTCCTAATCTCCATTATACCACCCTGTGTGTCCTCCTTCAGCTCCCACTTATGTGAGAACATATGGCACTTATTTTTCTGTTTCTGATTTATTTTACTCAGGATAATGATCTTCGTTTCTATCCAAAATGCCACAGAACATGTGATCTCATCCTTTTTCATGGATGAGTAGCACTCCATGGTATGTGTGTGCATGTGTGCGTGTGTGTTCATGTGTGTGTACACACACATTTTATTTATCCACACACTGGTTGATGGGCAGTTAGGTTGATTCCATATCTTTGTGATTTTAAATTATGCTGTGATAGACATGCATGTGCAGGTATCTTTTTGCTACAATGATTTATTTTATTTTGGGTAGATACCCAGTAGTGAGATTGTAGACTAAACGATACATCTATTTTTAGTTCTTTAAGAAATCTTCATAAAGGATGTACTAATTTACATTCCCACCAACAGTGGATAAACAGTCCCTTTTACCATATCCATGCCATCAATTTTTTTTTTTTACTTTTTATTAATAATCATTCTAATGGGAGTAAGATGGTATCTTATAGTGGTTTTAATTTGCATTTCTCTGATGATTAGTGATGTTGAGCTTTTTTTTTTTTTTTTTTTGTAGTTCTTGGCTAGTGCTGGGTTTGAACCCACCACCTCTGGCAAATGGGGCCGGTGCCCTACTCCATTGAGCCACAGGTGCTGCCCGATGTTGAGCATTTTTTAATTTATTTGTTGGTCATGTGTATATCTTCTTTTGAAAAATATCTGTTAAAATTATTTGCCTTTTTTTTTTTTTTGAAATAGGGTTTTTCTCTGTTATTCAAGCTGGAGTTTAGTGGATCATCATAGCTGATTGCAACCTCAGACTCTGGGCTTGAGTGAGTCTCCTGCGTCAGCCTCACGAAGTGCTAGCGTTACATGTGTGAACCACCATGCCTGGGCTCACTTGCCCACTTTTTAATGGGGTGCTTTTCTTGCTGAGTTATTTGAATTTCTCATAGATTCTGGAGATTAGTCCTTAGAATATTTTCTGTTTATAAATATTTTCTCTCATCCTGTAGGTTGTTTACACCCTTTTGAGTATTTCTTCTGCTTGAGGAAGCTTTTTAATTTAAGTTCTATTTGTGTTTTTGTGGAATTTGCTTTTGGGGTCTTAGTTATAAATTCTTTGCCTAGGCCATGTCTGAAAGAGTTTTTCCTAGGTTTTCTTCTAGAATTCTTATGGCTTCAGGTCTTACGTTGAAGTCCTTAATCCATCTCAAATTCATTTTTGTATATGGTGAGAGACAGAGTTCCATTTCATTCTTCTGCATTTGGCGCTCCAATTTTCTCAGCATCACTCATAGAACAGTGTATCTTTTCCCCAGTGTATGTTTTGTCTGCTTTGCTTTGTCAAAGATCAGGTGGTTGTAGCTACATGTTTTTATTTCTGGGTTTTTGATTCTGTTCCATTGATCTCTGTGCCTATTTTATGCCAGTACCAAGCTATTTTCATGACTATAACCTTGTAATATATTTTGAAGTCAGGTAATGTTATGCCTCTAGTTTTGTTCTTTTAGCTTAAGATTGCTTTGGATATTTTTACCCTTTTCTGGTTCCATATAAATTTTAGGATTGTTTTGCCTAATTCTGTGAAAAATGACGTTGAAATTTTGATAGGAATGGCATCAAATCTCTAGATTGTTTTAGGCAGTATGGTCACTTTAACCATATCGAGTCTTGTAATCCATGAGTGTGAGATATTTTTCTATTTGTTTTTGTCCTCTATGATTTCTATCATCAGTGATTTCTAGTTCTGTACCAATCCTTCACTTCCTGATTAAATATATTTCTAGGTATTTTATTTTATTATTTTATTTTATTTTTGCAGCTAATGTAAATGAGATTGAGTTCTTGATTTGATTCTCAGCTAGAGCATTATTGGTAAAAAAGGAAAAAAAATCTCTTTGAATAGGGTATTTCTTTATTTTTGTTTACAAATCCCCTGGGGTGTGTCTGTTTGTGTATGGGAGAGGGAGAGAGAAAGAAAGAAATTAAAACTGAACACAGTGTCTTTACTTTTGATCAGAATAGGATAATAATTCTTGCCTGCATTATTCATCACAATTAATTTAAATGCCTCCTTTTTATGTTCTGAGTTTTCCCTACTGGAACCACATGCGTGTGACTGTGGAATGCTACATGTATAGTTGCTAATGAATTCAGATGGATTTCCTAATTATATTACCTGATAGGCATAGAATATGGGCTTAACATACATGGCTTTACATGTAAATATAATACTGTCAGCTTTTCTGTCTCCCCTTTTTTGGTTCTTGATACCAAATCTAATTACATTAAAGTTCCTGAAGACATCTTTTTATAGATTGTCAAAACTGTTTATTGTATGTGATGGAGAGTGGGTTACTGTGTATATATTTAGCCCATGAGTATTAAAGATAAATTAATTCTTGCACTAGGGAAAATGGGAATGTAAAATGGTGAATCTAATATTGAAAAATGGAATAAAAGATGTGAATCAAAATTGAGACTTTTAGCTATTTATGTTATCTTCAGAATGACTCCATAATGAGCAGGCTTTAAGCCTCCAGTGGGGTTGGGTGTAGGATCAATCAAGTGTCCTGTTTCTTCTTAACAAGAAACCTGGAGAAAGACAATAGCCTCAGGCTGTTAGTGTTTGATGAAAAGTGAACACAGTCCTGGCATCTGAGCAGATTCACATGAGACCTGCTTTGTCAAAAAGGAGAGTATTTGCTTTATAAATTGTACAAATTTAGAGTAATCACTAAAAAAAAAATTCTGCTTTATTTAATTTACATGACCTTTTCTTATAAATCCAAAGTAGTGGCAGTTAAGGTTTGGGGGCTTGTTTTAAAATTCCCATCAGAAGGCTCCGTCCCCAGCATCTGCACGAGCCTCTGTGGCCAGAGTCAGGGCGTCTCTACTGTTTTGGTTGTTCCGTATGAATGCAGGACAGATAAACCTAATGCCAGGGCAGCTATTCTCACCATATCTGGAAGAACACTAAAAATAAAAAGACACTTAATAAAAACCATTGGAATGGGAGGAATATAAATGTGGTTATTAAATGAAAAATATTACTTAAAAAATCTAAATCTTAGCCATTCTGGTCAATTTCTAACTCTGATTCTGAGTGCTGTCCTGCCCCTTTTATGACCTGTAGGAGTTTGTTATAATGGACTGAATAATACTCTTGTTATATAATTATCTTATAATCCATTGATCATGTGTGAAGTCTACCTATGATGATACTTGTCATGGGAATAGTTTTTAAATTGCATATGGTCAAGCATATTTGTATTTAATCCATTGATCATGTTTGAAGTCTACCTATGATGATATTTGTCATGGGAATAGTTTTTAATTTGGATATAGTCAAGGGTTTTTGTATTTAATCCATTGATCATGTGTGAAGTCTACCTATGATGAAACTTATCATGGAAATAGTTTTTAATTTGCATATAGTCAAGTGTATTTGTATTTAATCCGTTGATCATGTTTGAAGTCTACCTATGATAATACTTGTCATGGAAATAGTTTTTAATTTGGATATGGTCAAGCGTATTTGTGTTTAATCCGTTGATCACGTGTGAAGTCTACCTATGATGATACTTGTCATCGGAATAGTTTTTAATTTGCATATGGTCAAGCGTATTTGTATTTAATCCATTGATAATGTGTGAAGTCTACCTATGATGATACTTGTCACGAGAATAGTTTTTAATTTGCATATGGTCAAGAGTATTTGCATTTAATCTGCTGATCATGTGTGAAGTCTACCTATGATGATACTTGTCATGGGAATAGTTTTTAATTTGCATATGGTCAAGCGTATTTGTATTTAATCCGTTGATCATGTGTGAAGGCTACCTATGATGATACTTGTCATGGGAATAGTTTTCAATTTGCATATGGTCAAGCGTATTTGTATTTAATCCGTTGATCATGTGTGAAGTCTACCTATGATGATACTTGTCATGGAAATAGTTTTTAATTTGCATATGGTTAAGCATATTTGTATTTTCTTCTTGACCTACCTTTTGCTACCCAGATGTCATAAAGGTATTACTTACATTTTCCCCTAATATTTTTAAAGTTTTTTTTTAACCTATTTAAATTTACTTTGTTTTTCACTGAATCTACTATCATTTCTATGCATTTTTTGTTTGAGGATAATCTATTTTATTTTTGTCAAATATTGAAATCCAATTAATGCAACATCATTTTTATTTTCCTTTCTTTATTAATTCTTCATGTTTCCTCTATAATATGCCATGTTATTCTATTATACGTATGGGTCCATTTATAGACTTTTTATCCAGATTAGTGGTCTGTGTCTCTAATTGGTGCTTGTACTACTTGCTTTAAATACAATAGCTCAGTGTATAGTAAGCATCTGGTGGGGAAATACTTTTCTCTGCTTCTTTCTTTTTTAAATGCAAACTTTTATGAGTGGTAAAAGTTGGCCCCAAGTTTTGAAAAGGATTTTTGATGCAGGGAAAGAAAATCATGATAATAGCTCATAGTTCCTATCTTTACCCAATGAACAGTGTTACGGAAATAAAATGAACTGGAAACCAGATGTGGGGTTAAAACTTAGCTACCAGATTTGAGATACAAGACAAATAGAAAAAGAGTTACTCCTGCTGAAACTCACTTCTCTTAGCTGATAAATGGGAACAACATTCTTACTTCTGAGGATTCCCAGGAGGGTTGACCACGGTTAACGTTAATGAGGTATGTGGTACATAACACATTTGTTAAATGGTAAATGCTGTTACTGTCATCATCATCATCATCACAATCATTATGCAGTATGATTTAAAGAGCAGCGAGAAGTCTCTAACTCAAAATCCCTCTTAGAATATGATTATTGCTGAAATATCATGCTCCAAGTCCTAGGAAAAAACAACAACAACAACAACCTAGGAAGTTGTTAATGTCTCAATGGGGTTTAGCAAATGAGAGTTCAAGTTTGATTTTCAGTATCATCCAGGGAATTGGAATATATGTCCAGGAGCTTTTGCTTCTTTTGAGTAAACTCAAATATAATCTAATTTCTAAAGCACAGGAGTCTGCTCCAGGTGGTACGGAGCCCATGCCTCATGGAAAGAGAATAATGTACCTGCAAAAGAGGAAACCAAGAGGTAGGAATGAGGTATCAGAATGGTCTGAGGCCCAGACAACCCATGTCCTTAGGAGCCCTTCACCCTCCACTGGGATCTAAGTGAATACTGTCCAGGATTATTGAACTAGAGGCAGCCACTGCACTTGGGAATGTGTTGTGATGGGTGAATGCACATAGGTGGGAGTTTGGGAAAGCCCATTTAAAAATCTTTGTGGGAGACTATGGGGAAAGGACCAAGGAAGGGGAAGGGAGGGGGGAGGTTTAAGTGGAGGGAGGGTAATGGGTTGGACCACATCTATGGTGCATATTTTTATCGATAATTAAAAAAAAAAAAAGTTGACAAAAAAAAAGTAAAAAAAAAAGAAAAAAAAGAAAAATAAAAATCTTTGTGGGAAAACACAAAGGGCATGGAAATTTGTTGGTCAAATTTGAATAAGAACAGATAAACTCTACAGGTGACTGGTGACAACATTCACAAACCAACCAATCTGGTTCTGTCCTGACTTTTCCCACAGCCCAGGCAAGACCTACGGGCTTGTCCTATCCTCCTTCAGTGGTGGGGGATCTAAGAGGAAAGTTCAGGAGCAAAATCAAGCAGGTGGGAGTACTGTGGTGGCAGTGATGGATGGGGATGTGGAGTGGATCCCCTTCCTGCCATGGAAATTACTGGCAGAGTGGGACTTGGTCATTTTCCTGCCCTGTAACCATGACCCTCAACCTCATTCGTGGCTGCCAAAGCTTGTTCTAACTCACTGATTGTTCTTTCTTTGCTTTTCTTTTTTCCAGTTTTCCCCCCATATCCAAGGAACACAGAAACCTGCAGTGTTCCCTTTCTGAGATGAAAATCATACAGAGGAGACAGGAAGTCAACATTGTTTTTTTTTTTTTTTTTCTTCTTCTTACTTTGAGCAGTAGGTCCCTAAAATTGGTGTCTGAGTGGCAAGCATGTTTAATTTGATAGACCTACGCTGACGACCCAGGTGAGTGGGGCTGCAGCGTTGTTTGAACTTGTTTATTTGTTTGAAGGAGATAGCGTTGAAAAAAGAGGAGAAAAATGAGAAGCATGTAAATTTATTATGTCCTTGAAATGAGGGGAGAGAGAGAGAAATGAATTCATGTAGTCATTTCATAGTTGAATGAAGCAAAACCGACTCCAGGAACCCCCTCACAGACCCCTTTATCCTTCCACAGCTAATTGTTTATTCTCCTTTGCATTCATACTCCAGATTTCTGAGCACAAAATGTTCCCCTTTCTCCTGGCCTTTTTTACAACCAGGTCTAGTCTGTCTTCAGATTAAGCCATATTGAAGTGACCAACCTACTAGCAATACACATTCACCCTTGGTAACAGGCCAAGATCCACAGGTGCACAAAAGGTGTGGGTAAAAAAAGAAAAAAACACACCAAGTACACAACCTTCTCCAGTATCCACAACCTTGGAGAAAAGATTGGATCTGTGTGCCCAGATGAGTGATCTAAAAATCCTATCTTTTTAAATTTTTACTTTGCTTTCCCCTCAAAAGACCTGCTTTTAATTTAATGTGCTAATATAGGACCCCTTATGTTTAGCTGTTTAATTATGTTTAAAAATTGTTGTATATTTTAAAGAGTGCGAGAAAGGCTCAGCTATTTAATTTGTTTGAGAATTTCCTCTTATCTTCTCAATAAGCACATATTCAGTGGAGCTTTCACATACAATTAAATTTAAGTTAGAAGTAGGATTGTGTGAAGCTAAGTGAGGATTAAAAATAAGGATTCCACGTCTAAAAATGGTCTGGCATGCTGTGTGCTATGTGATTTCCAGATAAACATAACTACTCTGAGGAAGGAAATAATTAAGTAGGGCACTTAAATATATAGTATCGTTCTAAAAAAAGCAGTTTTGAGTAAAAGTGGTATACTGAATTTTTTTCCTATTATATTAAATGGAATATAGTATTATTCTAAAATAAAGTTTGCCTTTTAATCCCAAATTACATGATCAAACAAAATGCCAAGAACATAAAAAATACACTAGATATTTATAATAGCTCAAAAAGTATATACATATGATTGAATCTGTAATCGGGAACCATACTTCAAAATACTTTCTGCAGCTCTGATTTAACATAATTTTGTAAACGATATCAGTTACACAATTTCAATTCACAACTGACCAAAAGGTGGCATAAAATTCAATCTTGTGCTGATACAAATAAATACAATGTATTAAATGCCTCCTGAATACTTTTTAAAGGAGGATTTGCTCAAATCTTTTAAATAAAAAGAATGCCTTTGCATTAGATTACTTATGAATGTGATTTCTAAACTGTGTGGCCAAAGGATACATCTAAATGTTCTACCAAAGTTAGCTTTAAAATTCATTAAATGAAATTAGTCATTAAAAAAGTTTCTGTATTTATCTTACAAATTTAAAAAAGCACAAGAGTTTTGGCAAATCAGCTATAATAGAACTGGATAAATTGCAATTTTTTTTTTTTTTTTGACATGATTTTACTTGGTTGCCCTTAGTAAAGTGCTCTTGTGTCATAGCTCACAGCAACCTCAAACACTTGGGCTGCAATGATCCTCTTGCCTTAGTCTCTTGAGTGAGTAGCTGGGACTACAGGTGCCCACCACAATGCCTGGCTTTTTTTTTTTTTTTCTTTTTACAGAGACGGTGTCTCACTCTTGCTCAGGCTGGTCTCCAACTCCTGAGCTCAAGCAAACCACTCGCCTCAGCCTCCTCGAGTGCTAGGATTACAGGGGTGAGCCACTGTGCCTGGCAATCGCAAATCCTATGAGCATTTATAGAGTGAAGTATTTGAGGAAAGGGTACTAACTGTATTATGAAAAAATGTGAAGCAATCTTTACGTCACTTGGTTGTCTTATATAAACTACCTACAAGAATCTGTTATATTCACAAGCTCTGAGAAACATACCCTTGTCATTTTGTAGACATTTAATTTTTTCCACATCTTGGCTATTGTAAATAATAAGCTGCAATAAACATGGGGGTGCATATATCTCTTGAAGGTCTTGATGTTAATGTTGGGGGGTTAAATACTCCCAAGTTGAATTACTGAACTATAACTCTGTTTTTAATTTTTTGAGGAAACTCCATACAGTTTTCCATATCAGCCGCACTCTTTTTCATTCCCACCAACAGTGTACGTGAGTTCCAATTTCTCCATATCCTTTTTTATTTTTATTGTTTGGGATTCATTGAAGGTACAAAGAATTAGGTAACACTGATTGCATTTGTTAGATAAAGTCCCTTTTATACTATGTCCCACCCCCTAGAGGTGTGCCGTTCACCGTGACCCCTGTCCCTCTCCCCACTTGCTCATCCCCATACCCCCACCATGTATTAGCTCATCTCCTGCCTTCATATTAGAATTGAGTACACTGTATTCTTGCTTCTCCATTCTTGTGACATTTTACTAAGAAGAATGTGTTCCACCTCCATCTAGGTTAATACAAAAGATGTAAAGTCTTCATCTCTTTTAATGGTTGAATAGTATTCCACGGTATACAGATACCACAGTTTGTTAATCCATTCCTGGATCAGTGGGCATTTAGGCTGTTTTTGCATTTTGGCAATTGTAAATTGAGCTGCAATAAACAGTCTAGTGCTATGTCCTTATGATAAAAGGAGTTTTTTTTTTCTGGGTAGGTGCCCAGTAAAGGGATTGCAGGATCAAATGGGAGGTCTAATTTGTGTTCTTTGAGGATTCTCCATACTTTCTTCCAAAAAAGTTGTATTAGTTTGCAGTCCCAGCAGCAGTGTAAAAGTGTTCCCTTCTCTCCACATCCACACCAGCATCTGCAGCTTTGAGACCTTGTGATGTGGGCTATTCTCACTGGGGTTAGGTGATATCTCAGGGTAGTTTTGATTTGCATTTCTCTGATGATTAGGGAAACTAAACATTTTTTAATATGTTTGTTAGCCATTCATCTGTCTTCTTTAGAGAAGGCTCTATTCATCTGTCTTGCCCAGTGATGTATGGGCTTGTTGGCTCATTTTTGTTGATTGAGTTCTCTATACATCTTAGTTATCAAGCTTTTGTCCAATTCATAATATGCAAATATCTTTTCCCACTCTGAAGATTGTCTGTTTGCTTTAGTTGTTGTCTCCTTAGCTGTACAGAAGCTATTCAATTTAATTAAGTCCAATTTGTTTATTTTTGTTATTGTCACAATTGCCATGAAGTCTTTTTCATAAAATCTTTCCCAGGCCAATATCTTCAAGTGTTTTACCCACACTTTCTTTGAGGATTTTTGTTGTTTCATGCCTTAAATTTAAATCTTGTATCCATCTTGAATCAATTTTTGTGAGTGGAGAAAGGTGTGGGTCCAGTTTCTGTCTTTTACATGTGGATATCCAGTTCTCCCAGCACCATTTATTGAATAGGGAGTCTTTTCCCCAGTGTGTGTTCTTGTTTGGTTTGTCAAAGATCAGGTGGCTGTAAGATGTTAGTTTCAACTCATGGTTTTCTATTCAGTTCCAAATGTCTATGTTTCTATTTTTGTGCCAATACCATGGTGTTTTGATCATGATGGCCTTGTAGTGTAGCCTAAAGTCTAGTAAGCTGATGCCCCCAGCTTTGTTTTTATTACTAAGAATTATTATTTTTTTTTTCTGGTTCCGTACAAAACAAAGAATTACTATTTCAAAATCTTGAAGGTATGATGTTGGTATTTTAATAGAGATTGCATTGAATTGGTAGATTGCTTTGGGAAGTATAGGCATTTTGACAATGTTGACTCTTCCCAGCCACAAGCATGGTATGTTCTTCCATTTGATATCTTCTGCTATTTCTTTTCTTAGGGTTTCATCATTTTCGTTACAGAGGTCCTTCACCTCTTTTGTTAGGTATACTCCTAGGTATTTCATTTTGTTAGAAGCTACTGTGAAGGAACTTCTGTCCTTGATTAGCTTCTCAACTTAGCTGTTATTGGCACATACAAAGGCTACTGATTTGTGGACATTGATTTTATATCCTGAGACATTGCTATATTTTTTGTCTCCATATGCTTGATTTTTTAAAAATTTTATTCTTCAATAATAACCACCCTAAGACATGTAGGTAATATGTCATTGTGGTTTTGATTACATTTCCCTATGATTAGTGATGTTGGATTTTTTCCTGATATACTTCTTGGCCATATATATATATACTTTTTTTTTTTTTTGAGAAGTGTTTATTCAAGTTACTTTTTGCCCATTTGAAGATGGGGTTATTTACATTTTTACTATTGAGTTGGAAGAGTTTCTCATATTTTTTTGGAAAATGCTTTATCAGACATATAATTTGCAAATATTTTGTCTTATTCTGTAGGTCGCCTTTTCACTCTGTGATTGTTTCCTTTGCTGTGCAGAAGATGCTTTAGTTTGATATAGTCCTACTTGTTTTTGCTTTTGTTATCGCACTTTTGATGCTGTCTCCATGAAATCATTGCAAAGACCAATGTCATGAAAATTTCCCTTATGTTTTCTTCTACAAGTTTTACAGTCTTATGTTTAAGTCCTTAATTCATTTTGAGTTAATTTTTGTGTGTGATGTTACACAGATCTTATCAATGTATCATCTCTAAGGAGTTAGACCTGCATAACACTTTGTAGGAAACTGTACTTTTCCTATCTATAAATCTTATTTAAACCATCTCATTTCATAACAATGCTATTACTTTATGATATTGGCTGATAGATTGATAGTAAATCTTGAGTTTATGGGACTTTTCTGAAAGAGGAGTCAGGGTTAGATGGTATTTAGATGGCTGTGTTCTTACGGAGGCATTAGGAAGCGCCCTTCCCTCTATCTTAGTATTCCATGTTATCCATGCAGAGTTCAATTACTCTTTAAATATTCAGGTAGACAATGTCTTTCCTCTCCCTCATAAAAGTTCCATGTTCCTGAGCTTCAGATGCAGCTCACGCCAGGCATCACAATCCTGGGCACTCTCTATTGCCTCGGTGGACACACAAGCTCAATAAAGGAAGACCCTAATACATAAAGAGATCACACACACAGTTTTAAAGACTAAAAAGTTGTATTAAACATTGTCTAGAAGAAACATGTTATAAGAAGTGCTTTCTAGGACTCTCCCCAAACCCATGACACAGCCAGAGGGAGTAGCTGAGAGTAGCTGACCACTGCTTAGGATGCTTTCCACTCAGGAAACACATCTATATGAGGCAGCCAGAAATACAACTCCCTTGCCCTGGTGCTAGCCCATAGACCTTTTCTGCCATTTTCACCCGTAGCAAAGAGTCTCTTGACATTTCTCACTTCAGAGTCTTTTTCTAAAGAGAGAGAGAGAGAAATAAATAAACTACCCATAAATAGTAACAAAATCTAGCACTCCTGATCATCATATACGAGCATTATACATGATTTCTTTGAACCCACAGCACAGCTCTGTGACTCACATCAGCATCTTCTTCTCACCTTCACTTGCTGTTCATCATCCGTACGTCAAGAAATTGAGGCTTAGAGATTTTCCCAAGATTGTATGTTTAGTAATTGGGAGTGCTGGGCTCTAACCCAAATGCAGACCCCACAGTCAAACTCTTGGTGCACTATGTTCTTTTTAAAGAGTTCCCTAAACCAAGACAAATCAGTGGTTTTCCAACCTGAGAAAAAAGTCACCCAGAGGGTTCCAGTTGTTATTTCTGAACTGAGAAAGAACTTTTCTGTACTTATCTCAAAATCTGATAGTTTATTGGTAGTACCTACTTTATTGTACTCCCTGAAATTGTGAAGATATTGCATATGTTCAGAGGCATGACATAGGTTTAGAAATTTATTTTAAAAGAATAATGACATTGGCCAATTTACTAGCCTTTGCCTGTCAATTCTTTTGAAACTAAAAACTATTTGACTTATTGCATCATGTTTGAAACCCTATATTCCATTTTACTAAGCCTCAGATTAAATCAAACTTTTTTTTTTTTTTCACACTATTTAACTACTAATATCAACAGTATTTCATCCAATCTACCCAGACTTTCAGAGGGTTTCTTTGCGTGGCATAGGGCTTATGACAAGGGACAGTGTGGTGGGTAGAATGTGACATTACAGGGGAAAGAGTATTTTCTTTCTTCCCTGCTTTAAAATTTATCTCCAGGAATTGAAGTTTAAGAAAATTATTTTTATCTATCTAAAACTAAATATAATAAATGTGCATTATATTTATCTCCGAAGGAGTTTCTTTAGCCCTTTGTGATATGTATAGTTGTTGTATTGTCTTATTGTTATAAATAATGAAAAAAATACGTGGTGATTATGTAGGAGCTGACTTTGGAGATAAATGTCAACTTGAATTGGTTTCTCTGGCATTTATTAGTAATTCAATTTTATTCTGTGTAATTAATTATAAGGTTATAAATAATTTAAATAAGAGAGGAAATGCAGTCTTCAGATACCTCCAAATCATAAAAATTACTTTTAAATATGTCAGCCTGCCTTAGCAGTCTATTGTCTTATTACATGAATTAAAACCAATAAAATACTCTTAAAACACTCTTTGCTTTCTTTATGAAGATTTCTCCCAGGTCCTCAATTTTTCTTTACAAAACCTTTTTCTTTCTTGTAGTTTGACATTTATCCTTAAGGATTATGAGATAAACTTTGGAACAAAGATTAGAGAGACTTTTCGTGAACTATAATCTGTATAGCAATCAAACTTTAATTTTAATTCGGAGATGAATGGAATTACACGTAGATTTTAGTGATTTGATGTTTCTGACATATAAAAAGATGTTGACTTTAATTTTCCTTGATTTTTTTGACTGTTAGTAATATCTTTGATCTACAGGTATCAGATGTTGAGCAAACTCGAGGAAGTATATGCAAGAGATTAAAACGTGTAAATCAAACAGATCAGATAAACTTTGACAATTTTATGGACTCCCTTGCACATTTTGTTATGGAAGAAAAGGGCATTTTCATCATATTTCTATTATGAAGTCACTGAATTTTTAAAGTCCTAATCTCTGAAATCCAGTTTCAAGGGAGGTTTTATAGTCATCTATAAGGCCCATCATTGAGTGTAAGGGGTAGGTGAGGCATGGAGTTGGTGGAGCTCCTAACCTCTTCCTTCACCCCATTTTAATCTCTCAGCATATTAGACTTTTAACTATTTTATTTTAAGAAAGTATGCCCAGATCAAAGATATTTGTATTTGATTTCAACACATTCCAAGTAGAGAGTAATTAAATACATTTGTTTTCATAATGTCACCATCACTAACATTTTTTTACTATTAAAATAAAATTAGCTCAATCTTAAAAGGCTATATATAATATGATTCCAACTACACCATTCTGGAAAGGGCAAAACTATGGAGACAGTAAAAAGATGAACAATTAGTGGTTACCAGGAGTTGTGTGGAAGGGAGGGATGGACAGTGGAACATAGAAAATTTTTCAGCAATGAAACTATTTTGTAGGACACTCTAATGGTAAACACATGTCACTAAGCCTTTGTAAAAGCCCGTAGAATGTCCAACACCAAAAATGAACCCTAATGTAAGCAAAGGGCTTTGAGTGATTAGGATGTATCGGTGTAGGTTTATGATGTCAGACAAGTAAGTTTGTAAACTTGCCACTGGGTGCTCACATTAGCAGCACTGTAGGAACAGCTCAGTAAGGTTTCATAACCTTAGTATATCAGTGTCTCACAGCTGTGCTCATGTTGACATGAGGTGCTGTCTTGCTGAGTGTTGTTCATTATTGTTGTTGAACATTTTTGTGTGTTATCATGAGAATGTTGGAGCTTGAATTAGAGCAATGAAGAAACACCAAGTTTCTTGTTAAACTTGGCAAGAGTGGAAGTGAAATCAGGGACATGTCAGCTAAGTTTATGAGGATAATACCATAAAGAAAACAAAATGCCATGAATTAAATGTTTTACTGAGAAAGTACTGAGGAAAGAGAAAGTATCACTGATGAAGGGAGGTCAAGGCAGCCAGTGATGAGCAGAACTGATGAAAACATTGCAGAAATTCATGATATTGTGCATCAAAATCATTGGCTGACTGTGAGAAGCATAGCAGACCAAGCAAACATTGATAGAGAAAAAGGAAAATCTTAACTGAAAATCTTGGCATGAGAAAGGTGTGGCTCTTGCATCACGACAATGCACCAGCTCACACGTCACTGTCTGTGAGGGAGTTGTTAGCCAGTAAACAAATAACAGCATTAGAATAGCCTCCCTTCTCACCTGATCTGGCCTCCAGTGACTTTTTCTTTATCTAAATATAAAGGAAATACTGAAAGGAAGACATTTTGATCATATTGAGACATTAAGGGTTAGATGACAACAGCTTTGACAGCCATTCTAGAAAAAGATTTCCAAGATTGCTTTGAAGGGTGGACTTGGTCCTGGCATCAGTGCATAGCTGCCCAAGGGGAGTACTTGGAAGCCGACCCTAGTGATTTTCAGCAGTGAGGTGTATAGCACTTTTTCTAGGATAAGTTCATGAACTTAGCTGTCAGATCTTCCCATGATTGTAACGAGGGTACCGCCTTGCTGTGGGATGTTGATAGTGGGGGAGGCTGTGTGCCTGGAGGGCGGGTGAGGACATACAGGGAAATTCTTTGTATCTTGTGTTCAATTTTGCTGTGAACCTAAAACTGCTCTAAAAATAAAGTTATTCAAAACTAAAACTAGCTTATGTGTAGAACCATATGAGGCACAATTAACTTCTCAGAGTTTCTTATATTTTTAAAAGGCTGTGAATGAATGATGTGACCTATACTTTTAAAAAAATCTAGAAATTCCTGGTAGAGTAAGACTCCACACTGCATCGCCAGTGAGTGAGAACTTCTCCAGAGTTTGTGGGAGGGAAGGACTGGTGACATTTCCGGTGTCTGGACACAGGTGATGTTTCTAACTCTGGCAAAGCCTTCTTTGGATAGCTCCTCTGCTGGATACAGAGGAGACTTGATTTCCAGGGACTTTGCTGACAGAGAAGACTTGATTTCCAGGGATTTCACCATGATCCATAAACAAGGGAAGACCGGGTCCTGGGAATGGAAACTATGTTCCTCATAGAGACAAAAAAGACTGGGTTGGGGAGGAAGGTCACTACAATACAAGGGCATGAGAGGGAAACTCAAGACCCCAAACGCAAATCCTGGCTGGTTCTGTGTAGGAAAACTCAGATGACGAAGAAGTTTGGTAATTTCAAAAGGAAGGGAACTAGGAGGCTGGAGAGATGCCCTGTATGTTCCCCCCATGACTGTAGAGGTTTCAGGAAGGGACCAAAAGGAGCTTCAGCATTATTGGAGAAAACAGAGCCCTCCTAAGTATTTTATACTCACTAAAGTGACCACGTTGAGACCCTGAAGACAACATCAGTGCAGTTTTATGTATTATAATCTAATAAGAGTTTGGCATAGGGCAGTTAATTTTTATTTACTTTGCTATTCTTTCTAGAAACTTTCTTGGATTTCCCTAGCCAGTCCCAAACTTTACACACATTCTACTTTGGACTGGAGAGGTGCCGATCACTCTCCCTGGGCCTGCTCTGTGCCCAGCTCAGTTCTCACTGTCAGAGCAAGGATAGTTTAAGGTTCATGTTTACTTCCTTCATCTTTCCTGCCTCATGTTAGCGCTCCTAACTAAGGCACTGCCTGTCTTTTCTCTTTATAGGAAGTGTGGTCCCATGGCTCCTGGGTCAGATCGCCTCCCATTTATCCTGTATTAATTGTGTGGTCATAGGCAGGTTAATCGACCTCCCTAGCTAAGTTGTGGTTTCCATGTTTATAGAATTAGAATAACAGTTTACACAGCTGAAGTGAAGCTCACATAAAGAAATGCAGGTAAAGTTCTTGGAGTGGTGCCAGTATTTGGAAAGCCCTGGGCAAGTGACCAGAGCTGTTCAATACTGAATGCTCTGACTAGAGAGGAGACAGGGCCAGGGATGTGCGGGCTAAGGAGGACGGCCACCCTTGTCTGCACTGCTGATGGCATTAGCTTCTTACGGCTGCCAGAGCAAAGTGCCACAAACGGGGCAGTTGGAAACAACTGCTTTCTCATAGTTCTAGAGGCCAGATGTCTGACCAATGTCAAGGTGTCTCAGCACCAGGCTCTCTCTGCAGGCTCTGTCTTAGGCCTCTCTCTCAGCATCTGGTGTTTCTGCCAATCCTTGGTGCTCCTGGGAAGATAGACACATCTTTCTAATTTCTGCCTCCTCCCCTCACCATAGTCTTCTCTTTTCTGTGTGTGTCTGACTCTGTGTCTCTCCCCTTCTGATACTGGATGAGGGCCCCTCTTAAAGACCTCACCCTTAACTTGAGTACATCTGCAAAGACGCCATGTCTAAATAAGGTCACGTTCACTACATATCTTTTGGGGGGACCCAATTCAACTTTTAATACCAAAGAAGTGATTCCCACACTGGAGAGCAGCCTTCCTTCTTCCCTCCCCTCCCGATTCCTTCCTTCCTTTTCTCCTTTCTTCTTTTCTTCACTTTGCTGTTCCATCATACAGAACACTCATCCAATTTCCTGACCTCATTTCCCATGTTTTAGAGTTTCCATACTGCTTATAAAACTTCAGAGATGATCTACTTGATGGTTGCTGGGAACTCCTATGATCTGGACACTTGACTAAGGCGACTTAGCATTTTGCTTTATTTTGTTGTGTATTTTGGTAGTCACATCCTGTAGATGTCTCATATTGAGCGGGGAGTAGATTATAACAAATGTTGATTTTTGCATTCCTTCTTTCCTAACAACTCATAACCCCCTGTGATGCCTCTTTAGCCTATGTTTCTGTTTCTGCATGATGTCCTTTCTGTCCACTCCCCAGTCTATTCCAGTCAGAAGTTTCTGTGTGAAGTCGTGAGAGAGATAAACATAATCTGAACCATCCCTTTGCATTGGAAAGGACGGGCATTTCCAGGAGCTGTTACTGGTGGTCTGAAGGGTCTGCAGGCTGAATAGACGAAGCACCCTGGAGCAACCCAACAGGAAGATAAGTGTACTGAAGAGAACAAGCCATCCCTAGGAAAAAAAATCCAAGTTTTCATTCATAAGTTACCACATTCCCTTTAGAGATGAGTACCTAACACACAGTAAACTGCCTGTGGAAAGCCACTAGCAGCTTTATGAAAGACTTTGAGGCAATCGGAGCCCTCCAAAAAAAGGAGGAGTGAACTTGGGGCAGCCCTTCCAGATGCTGCCCAGGACTGACGCTTCTGAAGGCATTAGTGTCAATGATGGGTTTCTTCCAATGTTGACTTCAAAGGTCATGCAAAGTTGGGGCACAGTCAACACCAAACCAAAGCGTACATTTAGAAGTGAGAAGGCTGCTCTTAACAAGAGAGCTGGCTGTTTCATGTTGTTGCGTTTCTTTTTGCTCAACAAATTTCTTAATTTATTTTCCTCCTGTCTTCATTTTCCTTTCAATATTTGTAATTTGCATTGACATGCATATTTAAAATGCAACGAGGATTAAATGTGATCATTGTGATGCTTTTTATACTGGAAATATATACCAGGGGAAGTCTACAAGAGGAATAATTTGTATGCAGCTAATTGGGACTTGATAGACTCATTCCTAACAATTTTCACTGGGGTTCTTAGGAGGGTTGACAAGCTCTCTTTGATTTGTAAGATGTGCACTCTAAGATCCCACCCATGTCTCAGTGCTGCTCTGTTTCCTCATCACTGAACTTCCCTCCCATATTGATATTCCGCCCTTGTGGATAGTAAGCACTCAATAAATGTTTGTCGGATAGACCTGCCCCCTTCCTTGTCTATTTAGTCCACTGCTCCTCTTTGATTAGGCTTACAAACTCCTAAAACATAGAAGCCTAAGAAAACAATACACATATTACATAAAAGTAGGTGTCTTGGAAAAATTCTACAGGCAAGTAAAATTATTTTCATTTTAGAGACAGGGCAACCAAGGTGGGAAAAGTAATTTCTGAAAGTCAAACAGCAAGTAAGTAGCAGAGGCAGCTTTTATCTCTTATTATTGATACCACTGGTGCCAGCAAAGTGCCTTGTGCAAACAGGGACTCAGTACTACATGATTAAGTGAAAGGACGAAAGGAACGGCGCCAGAAAAACCTATTTTATACTTGACTTTAAATATACGGTCCTTAGGAAATAAGGTAGCTTCTGTTCATGCAGTAAGCGGGACAAACATGGCCGGGATGATTATAGTAATGAAGAATAAGCGTGCCTCTCATTTCCCAGGCACTGTCCTCGCTATGGAAGCTCAGTGCTGGTGGAGTTGAGGCTGGTTGGATCATGAAGAGTCTGACATGACAGACAGAGATGAAGGCCAGGTGAAGGATGGTGTGGAACACGGGCGAACGGTGCCTGCCATAAAACGAGGCTGTTACTACTGGAAATCCCACATTGCCCACAACAACCTTCTCTTTAATTCATTAGCTATTATGAAAATAAGAAAATGAATAAAGCCCTTCCTATCTAATCATTTCCCTGCCTGTCTACTAAAATAGAAAATGACGGGGCAGGATCAGGTATGTGAAATTATAAAGTTGAAGCGATTGACAATACATGTTCTTAAATTTGTCTTTCAGCCGGAGGCAAAAGCATTAAATCCACCCCCCTGCCATGTTTCCGAGGACCCTCAGGAAATGTCTGGCACCAGGCTGATGCACCAGGGACTCAGAGACAAACTGAATACTGGATAAAGAAATTAATATTCCTGAGTTTTTAAAATCCCTGCCAATAGGTCTATAAACATTTATTTGAAAGAGACCTGATCACAGGTAAGAACAGGCAACCAACCTGTGCTGGCCTGGCCGGCCGTCATTAAAGCCAGGCCCTCAGCGTACATCCTCTTCACCGGCTTGAAGCCCTGGTGTCCATCGACGGGCAGGGGACAGGGTGTCGGCTACAAAATCACTTTGTGGAGACACATTTTACGTTATCTGAAAAGCTGTTCCATTAGCAAGCTTTCCCTCTGTCTTTTCAATGACATCACTAAACTAGAAAGGAAGCTATTGGTTTTCTATCATTGCCTTACAAATTTACATAAAGCAAGCAGCTTAAAACAGAGCAAATGTATTATCTTACAGTTCTATAGGCTGCAATTCAGACGAGGGTCTGACAACAAGGTGTTGTCAGGGCTCCGGTCCTTTCGGGAGCCTTTTCGAGAGAATCCACTTCCCGGCCTCTTCCAGCTTCTGCAGGATCGTGGATCCTTCCTCCACCTTCAAAGCCAGCACCATCACATCTCCCTGACCGTTCTTCTGCCATCACGTTTCTTTCCAACCACAGGTGGGAAAAAAGTCTCTGCTTCTAAGGACGCATGTGACTAGACGGGGCCCACCCTGGCAAACCTAGATAATCCCCAGGCCCACACCCTGAATGAATCTGCAAAGTCCCTTCTGCTGTGTCGGTGACATAGTCAGAGGTTCTGCGATGAGGACACCAACACTTTGGGGACCCTTATTCTGCCGAACATTAACTAACCCAAGGTGAGGACACTGATAGGCCTTGACAGGGATAGGCAAGTTAAGTATCTTTAAAGTGTCTCTTTGTGAATAAAGAGTAATTTATTTCACCTTAATGTAAGATATTAAATTAGTGTAAGACAACTAGAATGCTTCCAAAATTATTTACAATTAAGATTATTGTATATTCCAGAGATACTGGAGGAGGCTGTATGTAATATCTTGTACATGTGGCGATGTCTCTGTGACCATATCTACAGCATATAGCATATTAGACATACATATTATTTTCTTTTAAAGGACTATCCTGGACAAATTGCCTTGCTATTTAGTGTAAAGTAACTTTCCAGTTTAGCTCGCTGTTGTAAAACTATCCACAGAGGAAAAAGCAGGTGTGTGTGTGTCTCTGTTGTGGGTTTATGAGTCACAACAACAACAACAAAAGTTTATAAACACTGAAAAAAATCTGACTCTTAAAAGGACCTCAGATTTAATTCAAATTGCATGTAGACGTTGAGTAGTTGGTAAGGGACAGGCCTGCATAATTTGCATAGACACTGAGGCTTGGGGCTTGGCCTCCTGAAGCCTATATTTGACAGAGAAGGTGGATATCTAGGAAAATAGTCATGGGTAGGCTAGAAAATAGCTTTATAAATAATGTAATTTGCTTTGAGACCCTCAGGAAGCAAGTCTCTGATGCATGGGCTTTCTCTGGACACTGATAAGAGCCAGCAGTGAGAAAGTACAAACATCCTTAGAAGCTCAGCGTGAGATGAAGCAGAGATGGCGAGGTGAGGAGAGGCTCTGGAGCTCCTGAAACTGTTACTGAAGGTCTGGATTTACCCTGAGGAGGTAAAAGGCGCAGGCTGTTAGCAAGGCCTGTTTGAAGAATTAACACTTGGGATGGAGTCTGTGAGCTGCCTCCTAATGCTCATCTTCCTGCTCTTCTCGGGTGACAGAACTCTCATTTTTAGTAAGGCATATTCATGTCCAGTTGAAGGATATGTAATCCAGCAGGCCTTTGCTGCCAGTTGTGGCCATTTAGCTGAAGTTCTAGCTGATGACATGTAAATAGAACTGGAACATAAAGTCATTTTCAGAGGAAAAGGGCATGCCTTCTCTCCCTCTCCCCTCCCTTCCACCTGGGATGTGAATGTGATGTCTGGAGCTCTAGAAGCCACGTTGAAGCCCGAGGATGATGTCAAACCCAGATAATGTCAGAAAGGAGAGCTGGAAGGAGCAGGGGCCTCTTTTACATGAAAAGGAAACTAATTTTCATCTTAATAAGGCACTCTCATTTGTTAATTTTTCTATTATACGCACCTCAAACTAACCTCAAATCGGTAGCTTTCAACCCTGAGTTCACATTAGAAATCTTGGGAATTTTTACAATCAAGGGTAGCCAGAAATGATCCCCAGAGATTTTAATTCAGTTAGTGAGGCAGTACCTTATGAGCAGTAATAGTTAAAGCTCCCCAGGTGATTATAATATAAATCCAGGTATTGATAACCATAGTCATACACAGAGTTGTATGATAGGGGAGTTTCAAGCCAGGAAGTTATTTTGGAAGGCTGTTGAAATACCATTGTTTCAATTTAGAACTGCAAGAAATGCAGTGGTCACAGATGGTCAGGGGTCTGTGAAAAACCCAGGGGAGGCAGAAGGAATGTAGGGAAGTGGTGACCCCATGGTCATCTGTCTGGCAATGGGGTTTCATGTTTGGGAAATTGCAAGAGTTAATATCCAGAGAGGATGACAGGAGCAGACAGCTGGGCTGGTGGGAAAAGCGGAGGGTGAATTTCAGGCATTAGGAGATTTGGACTTTCAGGGGGACACAGATGAACAAACAGTTTCCCTCTTCACGGCCCACAATTGTAGCATGCTTCAAAATTGCTTTACCCACACTTTTCTTTAAACCCAGTCACATGCTTTTTAATTTGTTCCTTTTATGATGACTGATTTTGAGAAGAATGTAATTTTTTTCAGAATATACAATGAATTTTCCTTTTTTCAAAGCATGCTGTAGAGATGACAGCCAATAAAAAATAAACTGTATGTTTTTCAGAAAGCTCTTTTGAATCTTAGTTCTGTTTTTCTGTCGAGATGTCCAAATCCACTTAACATTCTGTCGTAGGTTGTGTCTACTTTGGGAGCCCGCAGCATGCTCTGAACAGCGGACAGGCTCACACCTGATTAATCTCTCTCTCTTTCCTGTCATGAATATTATTTGGGGTCAGTGGTCAAACCTTATTGGCCCTTTCTGACATCTGCTCTGGTGCCAAATTACCTGTCTGTCATGATACAGTCCATGAGGTGACAGGAGGGTTCTATGCTGTGCCAAACAGGTGGGCTCCAAAATGTCTCTGAGACAGTATCTGATATATCACTTTTATGCTTCTAGTGGAAACTAGGAAAGACATTTTGCTACCCCCACTGCCAATAGGGCTTTCACTTCAGGGGGCTGCAGAAAGAAGGTGGCTTTTGAGGTACCTTTGTAACTTGAGCTCCCAGCCCCTTCCTGGATCAGCCCCACTGGTATCTCAAGGCCAATTCCTAGTGAAAGAGAGGGGCTGTTGCCCGAGGCTCTTGGTCCTGACTCACATGTTAAAAAATAGTTGCTTTTATGAGAAAGTTTAGCTCTGAGACTTTCCAGGAATCAGGGTAGATGAAATCTGCCTAGTACCTATAGTAGAGGAGGTTTCGAGATGGACTGTATTATGGCCCATTATTTCACCTCCGAGAAACACAGTCTGATTCACCCATTCAAGTTTCAACTTGCTCAG
>CAUYPK010135012.1:0-14146 GCA_963574355.1 Loris lydekkerianus
CAACTGCGCGATGCAAGGGGATGCCCTCCTCGACGCACCTCCGATCTGTGAGGGATACGTGGGGAGGACCTGTTGGAGTTCTCAGCATCATGTGAGGGGTATGTGGGAGGACCTAGTGGAGGCCTCAGCATCATCTGAGGGATACGTGGGGAGGACCTGTTGGAGGCCTCAGCATCATCTGAGGGATACGTGGGGAGGACCTGTTGGAGGCCTCAGCATCATCTGAGGGATACGTGGGGAGGCCCTGTTGGAGGCCTCAGCATCATCTGAGGGACATGTTGGGTGGATCTGTTGGAGGCCTCAGCATCATCTGAGGGATACATGGGGAGGACCTGTTGGAGGCCTCAGCATCATCTGAGGGACATGTTGGGTGGATCTGTTGGAGGCCTCAGCATCATCTGAGGGATACGTGGGGGGGACCTGTTGGAGGCCTCAGTATCATCTGAGGGGTACGAGTGGGGGACCTGTTGGAGGCCTCAGCACATCTGAGGGGTACAAGGGGAGGACCTGTTGGAGGCCTCTTTCCGTGGTTTTTTCTTCCTGTGAATTCACATCATCTTCACCTCTATAGAGCTGCTCTTTTCAGATTTTTCCTTTTTGTAAGGGCACCTGTCATATTGCATTAGGGCACATGCTAATGACCTCAGCTTAACGAATTACTTTATTTCCAAATAATGCGCCACTCTTCAGTAGTGGGGGCTAGGACTTGAACATATGAATTACGGGAAGACGGAACTCAACATGTGCCAGCAGTTAACAGTTTCCTTATTTTTTTCTCTTCTCTTTCTTCTTTATCACGTATATTCAAGGGAGGATGATAGATCATAGCTTGAGACGTTAAATCTCAAGAATACTTGCTTTGTCTTAAAGTCTCAAATTTTGATAAAACTGATAGAAGACTCATCAAGCAGAGTACATTCTGGCTTATTTAGTTTGGGTTAATTTATTTTGCTGGGAGGAAGAGATTAGGGGCAAGGGTGAGTAGACCCAGTGCTTCATGAGAATATTTCTGTACGGGTGCTTTCCAGTTTCATTTATTAAGGACTATCCATAATAGTACCCTTCGCTCAGTTGGGGAGGGATACAGTGTTTGGAATGTACAAAGGAAAGCAATATTTCTTTATGTGTGGTCTTTGAACGACTTGCCTCAAAATCATTGGTTAAAATGCACATTCCTGGCCCCCACCACAGGTCTAAAGAACCCAAATCAGGGTTGGTGATTCTAAGACCTTTCAAACAAATGCCCCAATGAAATTGCATGGCTGTTAACACAACAAAACAAGACAGATTATGTAAAAGAAGCTGCCTGGTTAACTTTTAAGCACGTCAGGTACATACATGAACATATAAATCATTTTCTCAATCTTTCAAAATCCAGAGGTTGGAGTAGGGATTCATAACCAATAAGGACTTGTTCATAACCCTCTGCTCAATCAATGAGGCAGGAAAGATGGTGCAAAGCTTCAAAGACACAATATTTTCTTTCATATACATCCCTGTGCTTCAATGAGAATGTGTGAAGTGGGCCTTCCACCAAAAGACAGAAAGAAGACCTTAAATGTGAAGGGAAATGGTTGGGTCCTGCATCGTTTAGAAAGGAAGATGGCCTTTTACTAATGAATCCAGGCTTCATAGTGTTTATTATAGATGGATATACAAATTTACACATAAACCAACTATATCTCTTGTGTTCGATTTTCTTTTTTAACACATACAGACAATTTGTTTTCTCCCTAGATAAGATTTCTTTATTTTTGCTCTGGGGGCAAAAAAAAAAATTTCCTGAAAACCCAAAGTATTAAAAAAAAAAAAAAAGTAGCAATTTAGGAAAGATTAAAAGCAATTGTTCTGTTACCCTTAGCAACAGAATCTAGACACAGCCAATCAGCAAAGTTGATGTGTTGTTTTGACACACGTGCACATATTTCTAACATAAATAGCAACAGAGACCTAATAACAGTAGGTTTTAAAGCTGGAAACTGATGTTATTTCAAATGTGTCAATCAAAAAGAACCTATGAAAGTGTTTTTTCTATCAAGCTGACATTAAGTATATGCTGTAATGGCTCCCTAAGTGATGGTAGACTTCTGTCAGGCCACACAGGAGACGCTAAATCTGTAATTACACCTCTTGCTTCTTGGAATGTGTCCTTTAGCACATCTCAAAAAAAAAACTTTAATTAAAAAAAAAAAAGTAAGTCCTATAGTAAAATTCATCTGTTCCTGTTACAAAAAAGTACGCCTAATAAGAATGAATAAAATTAGACTAGAATTAGCTTGTTTATCCCTAAAATAGATGCATCTCTGTAGTTCCTATGTCTGTTGAATTTATGATCAACTTCTGCCAGTAAATTTTTCTATCTAAATTTTTAAAAGTCTCTCAGAAATTAGCATTTGGGTAGAATAATAGGACAGAACAATAGTAGTAGGCTACCCTGAGGAAAATAAATTGGGTAGTTAAGGGTCCAGCTCTGGTGACATTTATTGCTCATTATGAAAAGGGATGGCTAGGGGTCAGGTTTCACCCTTCCTTGGATAGAATTGGTAGCATTATCATTAAAAATTAAATTAAAAAATTAACAACAGGTGCAATCTTTTGAGTGCTTGTATCATGTGTGCACCATGCTGAGTGCTTTGCAGATATTACCTTGTGTAATTTTTGCAATGACTAAGTAGGTAGGAATTATTATGCTATTGTACAGATGAGGAAACCTGGGTTGTATAGCCTCACTCCTATCATATGGCTGATGAGTAAGTGGCAGACCTTGGGTTTTAATCCAGCCCTATCTTGTTCCAGGCAGAGCCTCTGCCCTTACCCATAGCTCATGTGGACTTGTGTGACCCCCTCTCCAAATCAGAAGCCTCAGTGGGACACCTAGGAACTGAATGCAGCCCCTGCGCTGTCCTGCAACAGATGGTTGGCACTGGTAAAATCACGTGACTTCCTTGAACATCCTTTTCCTGGTCAGCAAAGAATCCAATATCTACCTTCCAGAGTTATTGTAGGAGTCATTGAGATAATATTTGACAAAGCTCTTGTACTTGATAAGGACTTTAATAAAAATTGGCTTTCTCTTCCTGTTTCCTTCTTTTTAAATACTTATGCAAAGTACCAGATGGTGAGAAGGACATTTTACTTAGACATTCAGTTATTTTTTAAATAAATGACCAAAAAGAAAAGTAATTTTGAAAATCCAAATTATTAAGACTTCAAATATCTAGCTGACCATCTTAGTAAAGGTACCAGTTCAACCCTTGCTAAATTAAAATCATGGGAGAACTTTTAAAATTATGGAATCTTGAGCTCTAAAAGATTTTCATTTATTCTACCCAGGGCAGGAACCAGGTAGTCATGTATGTTTTCTTTTTGTTAATACCCTTCCTTTGTTTTTTTTATTAGGGTGAAATTCACATTGCATAGAATTAACAATTTTGAAGTGAAGGGTGGCATGTACTATTTCATAAGTTGAACCACCACCACCTGTATTTAGCTCTAAGGCATTTTCATCAACCCAAAAGAAAGTGCTGTGCCCATTAAGCAGGTGTTCTCAATTCTCTTTCTCCCCCAGCCCCTGGCAACCACCAATATGTATGTTGTCTCTGTGAATTTGCCCTTTCTGAGTATTTTGTATAAATGGAATAATATGGTATGTGATCGTTTGTGTCTAACTTCTTCTACTTAGCACAATGTTTTGGGGGCTCATCATGTTACCTCTTGTATCAGTACTTTTTTTTATGGCTGAATAGCATCCCATTCTATGGATGTACTGTAATTTATTTACCCATTCATGTGTCGATGAACATTTGGGCTATTTCCACCTTCTGGCTATCATGAGTAGTCCTTCTATGAACATGTCTGTGTATGTATCTGAATACCTGTTCTCAATTCTCTTAAGTGTCTACCTAAGAGTAGAATTGCAGAGTAATATGATAATTCTATGATTAGCCTTTTGAAGAACTGGCAAACTCTTTTCCACAGTGGTGAACTAGTTTACGTTCTCACCAGAAATGTACAAAGACTCCACTTTCCCCACGTCCTGGCTAACACTGATTTTTCATCTTTTAAAATTAAGATGTCATAGTGGGCATGAAGTGGTAGTTCATGACCATTTTGATTTGCATTTCCCTAATTATTAGCAATGTTGAATATCTTTTTGTGTGCTTTTTGGCCATTTGTATATCTTTTCTGGAGTATTATTATTATTTTGGGAACCCACATTTTTAAAAGATGCCTCCTCTCCCTTAAAATAGTTTCTAATGTACAAAGGTTAAGAAG
This sequence comes from Loris lydekkerianus, assembly GCA_963574355.1. NCBI lineage: Eukaryota > Metazoa > Chordata > Mammalia > Primates > Lorisidae > Loris > Loris lydekkerianus. Next base: position 4,276 of record CAUYPK010135012.1, read on the forward strand.
AATCATTGCTGTGAGGGAAAAGTAAAGAACAAATAAGAAAGAGGATGTCAGTTACTTATTGTCTTTGCCATTTGCAGGTGGATAAACAAGTATTGGGTGATGTTATCAACCAGTCTTTCACAAACTCCTGTTACACCTGAAGAGTTCAAATGACAGGGACAAAACTGCATAAATGTGATCATGACTTCAAAGTGGTATTGAAGGGCAATTTTAAAAAGCCTAACTTCATGTTTAAAGGCAAATATAACATCCTTTTTTTTTTTTTCCAAATACAAAATCTTGATATGCATAGAATACCTGTCCTAGCAAGGCCAAAAGTGTTATTCTTTTGTTATATTTTAGGATACAGATTTTTCATTTTTAAGAAATTATGACAAGCAAAGGAAAATTATAGGCCTGAATTCAGAAGAAAAATATAAGTTATTTCTGTCCCTGGCCTATCAGCATGCTCCTTCTCTCTCACCCACTTTGCCCCTCCTTACCACTACCCTTTGCTTTTTCTGTCCTGTAAATTATAATATGTGGAAGAATAGTAGGGAGATTCATTTGATTCTTACACCCTATTAAGATGCCTATGTGGTCATTGTCAGTTTATTTTAGTGTTGAAATCCAAAGACAGTGCTTATCCTGAACTTTCCACATCAGAGAAATGAGAAAGAAAAAAGATATCTAGGTGTCCATTGCTCCCTTTCCAATGTAAACAAGTTGTACTTATGATGTAGGAATGACATTTTCTTTCATAAAAACAGTTTCATTAGAATGTCAATCTTAGATAATAGCTTTGACATATTCTCCTTAGCAAAGTATCCCAGGCATGGAAGAAAAAGTATCCAATGTACTCAGCCCTACTATGAAGCTAAACTATAGCTTTCACATGAAGGCTATAACCCAACACAAGACTATGAGGTAAGGACCAAGGAAGGGGAAGGGAGGGGGGAGTGTGGGTGGAGGGAGGGTAATGGGTCGGGCCACATCTATGGTACATATTTTTATCTATAATAAAAATAAAAATAGGTATTTACTCAGAAGAACAAAACTCATTTTACTACAAAGTTATTCATGTTAGAATGCTTACTGCAGCCCAATTCATTATTGCCAAGTCATGGAAGCAACTCCATTGCCCATCAACCCATGAATGGATTAACAAATTGTGGCATATGTACACCATGGAATACTATTCAGCCATAAAAAGGTGGAGACTTCACATCTTTTATGTTTACCTGGATGAGAGTTGGAACACATTCTTCTTAATAAAGTATCTCAAGAATGGAAAAACATATCCAATGTATTCCATGCTATTATGAAATCAATATATATATAATACTTCACATTCATATGAATGATAAAACACAAATATAGTCTAACAAGGGGGAAGAGAGAGGAAATGGGGGAAGGGGGAGTGTGATTGGTGAAAGGAAGGAGGAGGAAGGGCATTTGGTGGCATCTCACCTAATGTGCACAATGTAAGGGTATATTTCAAAATGACTAAGAGTAGATTTTAAATGTCTTATCACAAAAAATATGTGAGGTGATGGTTATGTTAAAGAGTTTGACTTAAGCATTCTACATTGTATATCAAATCATCACATTGTACCCCATAAATGTATACCATTATGATTTTAGTTAAAAATTAATAACAATAATAAAAACAAAAAACAAAACAAAAATTTCTGCACAGCCAGTGAAAAAATAAACAGAGTAAATGGACAACTTACAGAACGGGAAAAGATATTTGCATTTTATACATCCGATGAAAGGAGTGATAGCCAGATTCTACAAACAACTTAAGCAAATCAGCAGAAAAAAAAAATGAAACAATCCATTAAAAAGTGGGCAAAAGTCACAAACAGAAGCTTTTTAAGAGGAGATAGTCTAATGGCCAAAAAACACATGAAAAAGTTCTCAACGTCTATTGTTTAAAAGAAGAAACTTAAGGTGAGGGTGGTGAGTGACCTGTTTATCACATCACAGCCTGTTTCTTGGTCCTCTACCAGTGGGACAGTAACAATCTTGGTTTGGCATTGTAGAGCAACTAGAATTTCAGTATTCTTTGACTTCTTGTATTATTACACACTAAAAATTTTCTGAGAATCTGAGTTATATGAAATAGCATCTTCAAAGTTGGTTCCATGCTGGAAAGAAAGAAAAAGTTCAAGGTTTTAAGCAATAGGCAAATTGCCATTTTTAAAAATCAATTGATTCAATTTTTCAGCAAATGTCTATTGGGTGCCAAGTGTACAACAGGTACTCTGCTAATGAGGGTAAAAAGATGAATTAGATACTTTTCCTCTATCTAGCACTGCTTCACTCTAATGGAGATGTGCCTTACTAATTCTACCCCAAATACTTCCCAATATTTTGGAAGTTTCTGTATTTCACAGTGGCTTCCACATAACAGATGTTCAATAAATATTTGGGAAGTAAATAGCGGAGAAACAACTAGAGAAGATGACATAGTGAATGGACCTTTTATGTTGAAAATATATTATTTAATTATTCTACAAATTCCATGAAATAAATCCTGCTCTTGACATTTTACAGATGAAAAAGCTCAGGTTCAGAAAGGCTAAGTCCTGAGTTACACAGCTTCTCAGTGATAGATCCAAGATTTGAACCTGAGCCTAATAGTAGGGACCTGACTCTATCCCCATGCACCCCACTTCTCTAAGGCCTTCCTGGATTCAGGAATGAGCAACTAGAAAGTCCTTCCACTTTATAGGCAGAACAAGGCTGTTCTTTTAAATCACTATTCTGTAATGTATGTCCTTAGACCACAAGAATACATCCACATTTGTTTCCTGTAGGGCACTTATGTTTCTCACCATGCTTATAATCAGAGGACTATTTAAAAAATAGCTATGTGCTGTTGATTAGCAGTCCCTTCCTGGAGTTCTCTGCTCCACTCCTCCATTTTGCAAGGCTGGATTTCTTTAGTACTCTGCATGAACTATGACTAGATGTAGGAGCAGTAGACACAAGTCACACACTGGCTTAGAGTATGACTTAGAATTCAGATTCTCTCTTAGTAAGCCAAGGTCACTTTGCATCTCCTCTCTCCTTACTTCAGGACTTTTTGCTGTGTATTCTCATCTTGTTAAAGGTATATATGTGTGTGTACATATCTAGATATGATTTCAATTATAGTTTTACTGATATATAATTCACATACTATAACACTTACCTTTTTATAGTGTTGGTTTAAATGATTTTTAGTGTTCATAGAGTTGTGAAACCATCCCTACTATTTAATTTTAGAATATTTTCATCAACATTTTCATCTCTTTGTAGAAAAGACCCCCATAATCATTAGCAGTCACACAGCATTTTCTCCTCCTGAACCCCTTTCCCTACCACCAGGAAAGCAACAAGTACCTATTTCCTTTTTTTTTTGTTTTTTGTTCCTGGGGCACCTGTGCACCCGTCTTCTTTCTTCCTGCCCTTCTCTGCTGGGAAGCCGTCTACCTTGTTTGCTTAGAGAGGTCTGGGAGAGATGCTACTGATTGTAAGGGTCGTTCATTCATTCATTGTGTATTTATTGAGAGTTTACTACATAATATGCCAGTACTTGTGAGAGGCACAGGGGAGCAACATTGCGGTGAGCAAGACTTCCTGTTCTTGGAACTTGTAATCTTTGGGGGGATGGGGTGGACGAGAGTGTTGAGTCTGGGTTCAGAATCCTGGTTCTGCCACTTACCAGTGGCTTGACTGTGGGCAAGTTACTCAACCTCTTTCTGCTGCAGTTTCATCTGGGACCTACCTTATAAGGTGATTGAGAGCCACAAACAAGTGGATATATGTTTTAGATTGGACACTATGAAATTTATCCATTTTTGAACTATAGACACTTTTAATGTACCTGTGCTTAGTACCACATGTATTTGGCATTATTTTTGTTATTTAACACTTTAATATCAGACATTTGAGGAAAGCAAAACCTGGTGATGTGATTGGTGTGTTTACTTTAGTGTTCAGGCTACTTTAAGTTGGGGGATATATGAGTTTGTGGCCTTTAGGCCCTTGTTTGCTGTCTGCAAGTGCATTAAGAAGGTGAAATTTGAGAGCTGAGTGGTGGGCTGGCACCAGATGGAAAAGGGCCCTACCTATTTTCTGTCACTATGAATTTGCCCACTCTGACCATTTCAGTACTTTGGTGATTGTCTTCTTCCACTTAGGATAACATTCCTCAGGTTCAAGCATGTTGTAGCACATGTCAGTACTTCATTCCCTTTTCATGACCAAACAATATTCCATTGTATGGGTATCAAACATTTTGTTTAATCCATTTATCAGTTAAGGAACATTTGGGTTATTTTAATTTTTTGTCTACCATGAATAATGCTGCTATAAACATTTGTGTACAAGTTTTTATGTGGCTATGTTTTCATTTCTCTTGGGCATATAGATACTACATGTCACCTACATTAGGATTATAATTGACGAGTCATGTGGTAACTCTATGTTTAAGATTTTAAGGAACTGCCAAACTGTTTTCCAAAGTGGCTGCTTCATTTACCGTCCCATTAGCAGTGTCTCAAAGTTCCAAACAATTTTTTTTATATTCTAGAAAGCACTTACTTGTCTATGCCTTTTTTTATTGTGCATTAATTATGATATATTCCATTATAATCTTCTTTCATTAAAATTTAAGATTAATATGAGGGTACAAATGCTAAAAAGCACAAAAATGAGGGTGTTCATCACACCCCCTGGGTGAAGGGCTCAACTACAATTTGAACTTTACCTTAGAAATTAAAACAATGGGTGGCACCTGTGGCTCAGCGAGTAGGGTGGTGGCCCCATATACCGAGGGTGGCAGGTTCAAACCCAGCCCTCGCCGAACTGCAACCAAAAAATAGCCAGGTGTTTTGGAGGGCACCTGTAGTCCCAGCTGCTCGGGAGGCTGAGGCAGGAGAATCGCGGACGCCCAAGAGCTGGAGGTTGCTGTGAGTCCTGTGATGTCATGGCACTCCACCAAGGGTGGTAAAGTGAGACTCTATCTCTACAAAAAAAAAAAAAAAAAAGAAAGAAAAAGGAAAGAAAAAAGAAAGTAAAACAATTTATATGTGTTTTTGAATTTAATCATTCTAGTGGGTGTGAAGTAGTAACTCATTGTCGTTTGGTTTGATTTTTCTAATGAGTAATGTTGTCAAGCATCTTTTTATGTGCTTATTAGACATTTGTTTATTTCCTTGGGGGAAATATCTGTTTAAATCCTTAGCTCATTTTTAAGTCAAGTTGTTTGCATTTATATTTTAAGTTGTAATTATTTTTGATATATTCTGCATATAAACCCTTTACCTAGTACTTAATTTCCAAGTATTATCTCCCCTTCTGTGGCTTGTCTTCACTTTTCTGTTAGTGTTCTTTGAAGCATGAAAGTTTTTAGTTTTAATGAAGTCCAATTTACCTATTTTTTTGTTTTTCCTTTTCTTCACTTGTGCCTTTGGTAGATCCTTGTCTTTTATCTTCTTTCTCAACAGATATAAGCTGTCAGCTCTCTCTGTTTTATTTAGGTTAACAACTAAGGGGCTTATATACAGTCTGCAGGCTTACTTAAAATTTATTTCAAGTGCAGAGGTCTGCTTCCTCATTTTTTAAGAGTAAAAAGATGATTCTGGGTGATAGTAAAGGACAAACTTTAAGAAAATATAAACTCTAACTCAGTATCGATTGTATTTTTTGCTGCTGTTAGAGTTAGATTCAAAGAACCTCTAATTTATATATTTATAATTCTAAATGAAAGCATAATTAAGTTAGGTATTTCGAAGGCCTGAGAAAATTGGATTTTGCATCACATGAATGGGCAGGCCTCCAAAAGCTGAAAGGTCTGGGGCTAACTAAGACAACAGGCTTGTGCTTATAATACAGAAGAGAAACAAATATAGAAAACAAGGAAATGATAAGACTTAGAATAGTAAATGGAAACTTTACTGAGCCCTGCTACTGCTCAGATTCTTCACTTATTTTAATTCTTAATTTTTACAACATACTGAGTTGGACATTGTTGTCCCTATTATATGAATACAGAAAATGAGACTCGGAATCATTAAATATATTTAAAGTGAAATAGCTAGAAAGTGGTGAAAGCAAGTTTAGAACTCTGTTATCTTTGATGACGAGAGCCATGTTCTTTCCATATATCATGAATTTTATCTTACCAAATGGCGACTTCCATTAGCATAGTCATTTATTTATGAACAGGAGCAGCTTTCTGTTTCAAAGGTAGTTAGATACTTAGCTGACCTTTAACTAGGGAAATCTGAGTGTTGGGAAATATGAATCCAAAGGCAGATAAAGGCAATTGTGCAAATCATAGGGAACCTTCTCTCTAAAATGGGCATGGATCAATGAGATAGTATATACAATTTTACTTTATAAATTAACCATATTAAAGTATAGTTTACATAAAACAAACCAATTTTAAAGGTATTTAAGGGCATCATTCTTTGAGTTTTAGCAAACATATATATACTTGTTAAGTCACCATCCTAATCAAGGTGTAGAATATTTACATCAACCCAAATAGATCCTTTGTGTCATTTAATGGTCAATTTACATATGTCTGTTCCACACAATCATGATCTGCTTTTTGTCACTATTCATTAGTTTTCTATGATTTATTTATTTATTTATTTATTTATTTTTGAGACAGATTCTCACTTTCTCACCCTCAGTAGAGTGCTGTGGTGTTATAGCTCACAGCAACCTCAAACTCCTGGGCTTAAAGGATTCTCTTGCCTCAGCCTCTCAAGTGCTAGGATTACAGGCATGAGCCACCATGCCCAGCCCTCTTTATTTATTCTTTTTGAGACAGAGTTTCAAGCTATTGCCCTAGGTAAAGTGCCATGGCGTTATGATAGTTCGCAACAAATGCCAGCTCTTGGGCTCAAGTGATCTTTTTACCTCAACTTTTTTTTTTTTTTTTTTTTTTTTAAGTAGAAATAGGCTCTCACTCTTGCTCAGGTCAGTCTCGAACTTATAAGCTCAAGCAGTCCATCAGGCTTGGCTTCCCAGAGTGCTATGATTACAGGCATGAGCCACTGCCCCCAGCCAGTTTTCCTTGTTTTAGAATTTCATATAAATGGAAATATAAATTAGGCAATACTTTGGGTTTGGCTTTATGTTCAGCAAAATGTTTTCAAGATTCACACATGTTGTATGTTTCAATAGTTCATTTTTTTAAATTACTAAGCATCATCCTATTATAAGAAATATCACATATTTGTTTATTCCTTCATGTATTGTTGGACATTTGTTTTTCTTCTGGTTTTGATTATTGTCAATAAAGTGGCTATGCCCATCCTGTTAGCTTCTTGTGGTCGTATGTTTTAATTTCCCTTCAGTAAATACCTATGAACAGGATTGCTGGGTCATAGGGTAAGCACACTTTATGTGAAACTGCCAAACTGTTTTCCAAAGCTGCCATATTTATACTCTGAAGAGCAATGTATGAAGGTTCCAGATGCTCTGCATTCTTGCCAAAATTTACCACGGTTAATATTTGTACTTTTAGCCATTCAATTGGGAGTATATTACACCAAGATTTGCAGTTTTAAACTTTTTTGTGCTCATTCTATCTATCTCATAAAATATTGCTCATTCTATCTATCTAAGTATATTTTTCTACTCATTAAAAAATCCCACTTTGTCACCCTCTCCCTGCCACCTTTCTCAGCCTCTGGTGACTATCATCCTACTCTCTATTTCCATGACATCAATTACATTTAATATTTAGCTCCCACATATGCATGAGAACATACAAGATTTACTTTTCACTGCTTGGCTTATTTAAGTTAACATAATGTTTTCTACTTCCATCCATGTTGTTGGAAATGGAAGGGTTTAATTTTTTGGTGGCTATATAATCCATTCTGTCTTTGTACCACAATTTCTTTATCCATTTGTCTGTTGATGGACACTTAGATAGATTCTAGATCTTGGCAATTGTAAGTAGTGCTTCAGTAAGCATGGGAGTGCAGATATCTTTTTGAGATACTGAATTCTTCTTTTGGGACTCTTTTCCCTACTGTATGATTTTGTTTGGTTTATCAAAGATCAGATGGCAAATAGAAACTGGTTTTATCTCTTGGTTTTCTATTCTGTTCCACATGTCTATGTTTCTATTTTTGTGTCAATATCATGCTGTTCTGATCACTGTGGACTTGCAGTATAGCCTAAAGTCTGTCAGAGTGATGCCTCTGGCTTTGTTTTTATTACTGAAAATTGGCTTGGCTATATAGACTTTTTTCTGGTTCCAATCTTAAATGAAGAACTCTTTTTTTCTAAGTCTTCAATGTATGATGTTAGTATTTCAAAGGGGATTTCTTTGAATCTGTACATTGCTTTGGGTATTATTGACATTTTGACAAAGTTGATTCTTCCCAGCCACAAGCAGGCTATGTTCTTCCATTTGTTACTGTCTTCTGTAATTTCTTTTCTTGGGGTTTCACAATTCTCTCTGTAGAGGTCCTTCATCTTTTTTGTTAGGCATATTCCAAAGTATTTCATTTTCTTTGAAGCTACTGTAAAGGAAATTTGATTAGCTTCTCAACTTAGCTGTTATTGACATACAAACACTACCTATTTGTGAACATTGATTTTATAGCCTGTGATGTTATTGTATTTCTTCATCACTTCCAGGATTTTTGCAGTTGAGTCTCTGGGTTTTTCTAAAATCATATCATTAGCAAAAAGTGAGAGTTTGATCTTCTCTGCTCCCCTTTGGACGCACTTTATATCCTTCTCCTGATTGATTACATTGGTAGAACTTCCAGCACTAGGTTGAATAGTAGTGGTGATAGAGGACATCCTTGTCTTGTTCCATTTCTAAGTAGAAAAGCTTTCAGTTTTACTCCCTTGAGTATGATGTTAGATATACGTTTGTTGTGAAAGGCTTCAATCAGACTTAGAAAAGTGCCACCTATGTCTATATTCTTAAGTGTTCTTCTTAAGAAAGAATGCTGAATTTTATCAAATGCTTTTTCTGCATCTTTGAGAGGATCATATGGTCTTTATTTTTGCTTCTATTGATGTGATGAATTGCATTTATGGATATTTATGGATTTGCATATGCTAAACAAGCCTTGCATTCCTGGGATGATGCCTACTTGATCATGATGTGTAATTTTTTTAGTGTGTACCTGTAGTCCATTGGTTAAACTTTCATTAGTTTTGAATATATATTCATTAATGAAATTGGTCTGTAGATCTCTTTTTTCAGAGGGTCCTTTCCTAGTTTTGGTATCAGGATGATGTTTGCTTCATACAATGTAATGATTTCTTTCTTCTCAACATTTTGAAATAGTTCCTGCAGTATAGGTACCAGAACTTTTCTGAAGGTTTGATAGAATTCTGATATGAAGCCATCTGGTCCAGGGCTTTTTTTGTGTTGGAAGATTTTTACTGTTTCTGCAATCTCAGTGCTTGATATCAGTGTATTCAAGACATCCATCCCTTCTTGGTTAAGTCTAGGGAGAGGGTGTGATTCCAAGTATTGGTTTATTTCATCCACATTGTCAAATTTCTGGGCATAGAGTTTCTTGTAGTAGTTAGAGATAATCTCTTATTTCTCTATAACAGATTATCTTATATCTCTATAACAACAGTGGTATCTGTGTTATTTCCCCCTTTTCATCTTTTTTTTTTTTTTTTTTTTTTTTGGCTATTTACCTAGCCTGTCTTTTTTTTTTTATTAAATCATAGCTATGTACATTGGTATGATCATGGGGCAATGGGGCATCATACACTAGTTTCACAGACCGGTTGACATGTTTATATCACACTGGTTAACATAGCCTTCCTGGCAATTTCACAGTTATTGTGTTAAGACATTTACATTCCACATTTACTAAGTTTCACATATACCATTGTA
>CAUYPK010135015.1:0-14266 GCA_963574355.1 Loris lydekkerianus
TAGGTTGACTGAATGCAGAGTGATCTTACCCGTCTTTGGGTACTATGAATGTAATCCACCATGCAGCCTCTCCATATCCTGTCTTAGGTTGTCCCTGCTTTGGGAATCTTACCCGTCATTGGTGCTATGGAGGGCGGTGAACAATAATAGTTAGATTCTTGGTTAATGAGCCGGTGATATTGCTTGCCTTGGTTTTGAAGGAAATTCTGGCCACTAAACAATATTTGATACTAAAGAAGATTTTAAAGAAAAAACTAGATGGACTTGGTTACTGCTCATCCTGCTGAGAAGATGGGTCCAAAGGAGCTCAGCTCAACATCTACAAACACACCCTCCTGCTCTCTCTCAAAGGGCAGGTCTCTGTTCATTCAGCTGAGATACCCTGGGTTGAGTGCTGGGAATCTTGGGATAAATCAGACATAATCTCTAACCTTTTAGGCTCGTGGTCCAGGGCTGGAGACAGATGTAGAAAGACAAAAAAACTGCAGGATAGGTGTCCTGACACAGAGACGGACAGGGCACTCTAGAAACACAGAGGAGAAAGCAGCTCTCTGGAGCACAGTTTAGGTCTATCCTCACAGAAAAAAGGACATTTGACCTGTGCCTTGAAGGATGAATAGCAGTTCAGTGGAAGGAAACAGAATGAGCGACCTCCAGTGAGGAGGACGTGCACGGGACGTCAGGGGTGAAACCACACAGCAAGTTCCGGAGGCTGAGGGTCCTTGGGTCAGCATGGAGCAAAGGGTGGGTGGGAGAAATGGTGGGAGGAAAGCTGTCAATCCCAGAGAATCTGAGGGTCAGCTAAACCCCAGAAAGGTTTGGAGCAGGGGAGTGACCTGGTCAGAGTATGTTCTTGAGAGAGTGCCCTGGCTACCATGAGAGGGAATGGCTGGAGAGAGAGTAAGGCTGGGCGTGACTATGCAGGGCCCTCGATCAGTGCCGGGCATGGCCTGTGGCTGTGCAGTGTGCCAGCACCAGGCCTGGTACCTGGGATTGGAAGTCAGCTGGCAGCACTTCCAACGGAAGCTGGAGTCTGCTTGTTGCACCACTGACAACCTCTTCCCAGTGCCACCTAGCTCAGTCCCCAGCAACCAGAGGGGGATATTTACCCTTCTCCCCTCTCAGACCAGACCCTGGGACACTATGAGTCACTCCTATTCCAGGGTAGGAAAATAGCCAGAGCTCTACTGGGTTTGCAACGACCCCAGTAGGCCAGGCGCCATCTCCTTGGTTCCCAAATTCCTCACAATGAGTGTCCGTAGCCTGACTGACAACCCAGCTCCCCTTACAGTCATGTAGCACTCTGGGAGATAGGCTGACCAGGGCTGTTAGGCCCCTTGCTTTTCAGAGAAGAAAATGAGGAAATCAAAGTACAGAGAGGCCTTGTCCAGACTCCCAGGAGTAAGAAAGTGTCTTTGGATTCCCAAATCCTTATTCCAGACTGCTTCTCACAAAGGGTCAAATGCTATAGATAAATTTTCAGTTCTTATGACCACTCCCATTTTGCAGATGAGGAAACTGAGGCTCCATATAAGTGGGTTACATAGTGTAAAAGGCTTGTCCTTCAGATGGCTCATGGACATACCAAGTCACCTCCTAAATCTGAAAAAAGACTTGGATCAAAATCTCCTTCCACCCTGGCAACAGTCAAACCCACTTTGCTAAGCCAGGGCCGATGAAGACACAGGCCTCTGGAGACGGCAATATTTTCCCATTGACAGGGCAGATGACTTGCAAAACACCACGGTATTAAGAGGGGTTTTTGCAATAGAACTGTTGTGACAAGGCAAAGAGACCACAGTGCTCTGGGACTTTTCTTCTTCTTTTAAAAAAAGAATCTTATTTTTTTTTCTCTCTTTCTCTCTCTTTTTTTTTTTTTGACAAATAATTCAGATCCCAGCCAGCATCAGAACAGCCAAGGGAAGTCGCCCTTTCCCCCTGGTGGCACCCATTTCCTCCCGGGCCCAGGAGAGAGGGCCCAACTGCTATCTCCCCAGCGGTCTGGGAGCCAGGTAGCTGGGGGTTTGTTTTATGGATGGGTCTGTTGTGAGTCAATATGATAATGTTTCCTGTGAGAACTTTATTTCCCTGCATTGTTTGCAAAGTCTGTGTGTGTCTGAGCACGTACACCTAATCAGTTTGCTGTGAGTTTGCTGTGCCCTGGTGAGCAGGGCACCGCTGGGGGCGGAGAGAGTAGGGGGTCGGGGAAGCCAGACTCAGGTTGTCCCCGTCTCCTGTGGTGGCAGGGAGAGACGAGGTGACTCACATGCCCTGGCCTCACCTTCTCTTGCTGAAGCCACTGAGCTAGCTATATCGACTGTACCCACCTTAGATGCTTATATTTGGAAAGGGCAGGAGGGCACTTTCAGCCCCATGATTTGCAGGTGGGAAAACCAAGAGAAGTTATAAGCTAAAACAACCGGTGAGGAGGAACATGGAAGGCAGGGTCTCTGGAGCTATCTGGTCACATCAAAGCAGGTGGCACTGCGGTAAGTCGCTTTCCTTCCTTCCTGGGTGCCCTGGGCAAATCCTAACTTTGCCACTTGTCATCGGCCAAGTCACTTTGTCAGCCTCAGTTGCTTCAACTGCCAAGTGAGTTAATGACACTCACCTCTGAGACCGGCTGCGAGCATCTCAGACACACACCACACTCACCACAGAAGGTGCTTGGAAAGCATTCATTCTTTCCCCTATTTTCTCTTAAATAAAAGTTAAGAGCTGGGACTTGTAGGTGAAGTCAACACAATAAATGCCTTTGGGACTACAGAGTCATCAGCATGTCCAGTGCAGAACAGTCCTCCTTGGGGACTATTTAATCAAAGCCACTGGGCTCCTGAAGTTTCCAGAATAGAGAGGAAATCGCCTTGGTGCTAAGAGATGGCTATCAGTATTAGTCAGTAGCTTAGCCAAGAGTTTTAAAAGAAGAAGAAAGAAAAAGAAGAAAACCAGTACCCCTCAATGCCCCCCGATGTTCTCCTTGGCTGCCTAACCCACTGCTCACTTCCTCCCCTGCCCACGGTCAGACTCAGCAATGTCCCCACTCCCGCTCTGACCTCCTCTGGCTTGGCGGCATATCTGTCATTTCTTCTGATGCTCATTTTCAACTTCTGCTGCTATGGAACTTTCCAGTGAGGAGAGGGTAGTGGGTGTTTTGATGTGTCCACCATTCATCTCCCTATCTTCTAAAATCAGAGTCCAACTTTGGTTTTGAGACACCCTTCCTCCACCATGAGGTACAGTCTTTACTGGATGGTCCATAGAGGCACCCCACTGTTTCGGGCCAAGCCAAGCCAACCAGATACCCTTCTCCTGGAATCTGAATCTCGAAGGGAATAACAGGACATGGGTACAGCTGCGGCATCCCATGGAGGTTTCCTAAGGAAACAAGCCAGGTTGCAGCCTCGACTCTGGGAGCTGCCTTTGACATCCCTATCCATGGCGTGATTAGCCAGCCCACTCCCTCACGCCTTCTCAATAACGTTGTGAGTCCTGGAGCTACAGCTGTTGTAAGTTGCTTGCAACCAGAGCATCTTAAATAATGAACAGTGTGCACATATATGCGTAGATATCCTGCCCTCACCTTGTCCTAAGGGCAGGGACTGAGCCATTAATTCACTCATTCATTTATTCATCAAACCATTATCACATACCTACTCTGCGCTGGAAGTTGGGGGGTTCAGAAATGAACTACAATGCCTGCTCCAAGCAGCCCTAAGTCTAGTATGCCCTTGTAAAAAAGTGCCAGTTCTTCCTTCAGCCCTTCATTCACTCGTTCCCAGTGAGCACTCGGGGACTCTGCTGGGGCTGGGCTGACAACCTGGAGGGCAGAATCCCGGCCGGCATGGAATCCTTAACAATTTGCACAAAGTCGGTGTTCAAGATGAACTCGGAATGCCAGAGGTCAGAGTCTGAAGGCTGTCCAGAACTCACACAGCCAGTGGTTCCCAAACAATGCTGTGGGGTCCACAGGGCTGAATATTGGTGTTCATAAAATAGTCAACTTTTTACAAACAGCTTTATTGAGGCATAATTTACATACCATAAATGCACCCATTGCAAGTGAACAATCCAAGGATTTTTAGAAAATACATGGAGTTGCCTAACCACCACCACAATCCAATTTTAGAATGTTCCCACCACCCCAGAAAGTTCCCTCCTGCCTGTTTGCAAGTCAATCTTTGCTTGAAGCATTCTGGAAGTCGGGGGATTCAGAAATGAACTACAATGCCTGCTCCAAGCAGCCCTAAGTCTACTATGCCCTTGTAAAAAAGTGCCAGTTCTTCCTAGTTTTTTAAAAAGAGAAAACAGAATCCAAGAACCTGGGATCTGTTGTAAACCACTTGTTCTACTGATGGAGAAACGGAGGCCCAGAGAGGAGTAAGGGCCTGCTGAGGACAGCGGCGAGTCCATAGCATTGCTGAGACTCAGCACCAGAGCAGCTGATCTCCAATCCCAGGTTTTCTCTCATGGGAGACAATACCAAGGGGGAGGAGTGTCTTAGGGTCATGTGGCATGAGTTCCAATCATGCTTCACCATTTATACGCTGTGTAATCATACATAAGTTGTTTGACCTCTCTGGGCTTCGGTTTCTTTATCAGCCACTGTGGAGGAGCATAGCAGCTTCCCTGGAGGGTTGCATGCAGTCCCCAAGATCACATCTATAAGGCCTGGAGCACAGTACATAGCCCAGAGTGAGAGCTCAGGGAAAGCTGGCAGCTAAAACTCATTTCACCATGTTGCCATTTTTCTATATGCACTCCAAAAATTGGAAGCAAAAAAGATGGTGATCAAACAAAATCAGGCCCCAAATGGAAATGGGGGCAGCTTTCTAAGAACGTGGTGCAACACCACATCCTGGGGCGTCCTCCCCGTGCTGGGCCAATGGAGCAACTGTGGGGAGTGGGGGTCTTGCTCAAGTCGCCTCTGCTTTGAGCTGTTCCTTCTCCCCAGTTTCAGCGTTTCCCAACAGGTCTGCACCAGACACATTTCATCATCATCCTGGGGAGCCTGGCTCTCTTCCTGCCGCCACCCAGAGGGGCCAGATGTGATGGAGGCTGGTTTCGTGATTCTGGACAGTCAGGAGAGACTGGGGGCTGCCTGCCTCCCTGACATGGATGAAGCATCTGAGCTTAATAAAGATGGGATGGGGCAGGGCGCCCAGGAAGGAAGGAAAGTGACTTACCGCAGTGCCGCCTGCTTTGATGTGTCATCTCTGTCAGCCTGACCAAAGAGGGTATTAATATCATGCCTACTTGATAATTGAGGAAGCTGAAATTCAGAGAAAGAGGAGGGTGATTTGCTCAGGCAGGCGGGCTCCAAGAAACATATGATCCAAGGTGGACCAAGAAAAACCAGAACAAGAGACCAGAGGTGGGGTTAGGTGTAGGTAATATGGCTCCTAGGAGGCAGAGTGACTTTTTTTAGGCACACATATATTAGACATATTTTAGACACATTGGAAAGAGTTCTGTCTTTGAAACAGAGCAAATATGACTTTGAGCAAGTGACTTTACCCGAGACTTGGTTTGGGGGAAGGGACTGGCTCGTTTGCTGGGCTATGCTAGTGATCAAAGCTCTTGCTCCTCCCGAGTGCTGGGCCCTGAGAACACACGAATGAAGTGACTCCCCTAAACCTGAGGGCTTCCCAGTTTATGGAATGGGCAGGCAAATTCCCATGGTAAGCCAGGCATTGCAAGAGGCACCTGTAGCTTTAGCTACTTGGGAGGCTGAGGCAAGAGAATCGCTTAAGCCCAAGAGTTGAAGGTTGCTGTGAGCTGTGACACCAGAGCGCTCTAGTGAGGGTGACAAAGTGAAACTCCATTTCCAAAAAAACAACAACAAAAACCCCCATAGTAATCCAAGTTTGATGTTGATGAGGATTAGAAGCACAGTGCTACTGGAGCATGAGGAGAGAGTAGGGGACAGCAGATGTGGCCTGGAAGGATAGATTGTTGACAGCTCGACAAGCTTTGTGGCCCTATGTAGCTCATGTGATGGGGAAATCAGGGGAAAGGCTGATTTCAGATCATGAATGAAGGGGCATTCTAACTTTATCATGCAAGTCATAGGGGGCCATGAAAGGTGTCTGAACAAGGCAATGGCATGACCAGAGGGGTCTTTAGAAAAGGTGATCTGGTGGCAGTTATACTTCAATCAATAGGGAAAATGGGAGAGACCTGCCCTTAGGGCCCTTCCTCAGACTCCACAACTGAATGAAAGAGCACACACGAAGTGAGTACCCACTATGTGTTAGACATCTGCTGAATGTGGAAATCAATGTGCTGGGGTAATGGGGTAACTGCCAGAGAGCCAATGACAACTCAGGGGATGGGCCCAACCCGGAGGAGATGGGCCAGCTCCAGCAAAGAGAGGCACAGAAGAAACAAAAGATGGTCAAGGGCACTGACCAGTGGTCCACCTTTACTCCAAGAGCAGACCCTCTGAGACCCACTGTCTCAGGCCACCATGCCCAGGTGTTGCTGCCACTAACCAGAAAAACCACTGTCAGCCCCGTGCTCTGCTCACTGCAGCTCAGATGGTGATGCCACAGCATTTCCTGGGCTTCCCCCACCATGCCATTGCAGCCATGAACACCAAGTCTACCCTTATGCTCAGGCCAACACTTGCTGTTCTGGCTCGATGGGTATGTGCAATGGAGGAACCTCTAGGCTGTACCTGTGGAGAACAGGTTTGGTGGGGGGGAGGCAGATGTCCCGTGTCTAACTTCACACCTCACAAGAGAGAGTTGTTCCTGCTGAGCCTCTACCTGCCTTTGCTCCAAAGGGTAGACACAGGCCTGAGCCCACCATACTCAAGGCTCAGGTCCAGAGCCACCCAAGCCCAGCTCAGGCAGCAGTGGCTGGAGTTACCTTGACCCTATAGCCTAAGAGTTCAAAGGAGAGCAAGGCCACCAAAGGCCAAGAAATGACCTTAGATGTGTACTAAGAAGGACAAAGAGAAGAACTTAGGTAGAAGAGAAAATATTATTATTAAGAGACGGGATGGAGGCTGGGTCCAGTGGCTCATGCCTATATCCTAGCACTTTGGGAGGCTGAGGCAGGTGTATTGACCTGAGCTCAGCAGTTTAAGACCAGCCTGAGCCAGAGCAAGACCTCATCTCTAAAAAAAAAAAAGCCAGGCGTTGTGGCAGGCACCTGTAGTCCCAGCTGCTTGGGAGGCTGAGGCAAGAGAATTGCTTAAGCCCAAGAGTTGGAGGTTGCTGTGAGCTGTGATGCTACAGCACTCTACTGAGGGTGATAAAGTGAGATTCTGTCTCAAAAAATATAAAATAAAAATAGAATTAGAAAAACAAAAAAACTTCAAACTAAAACAATTAAATACAAAATTCAAGAAAAATAAAAACAAAAGAGAGGGGACGGAAAACAATGAGAAAACCGAGTGAGTGCATTTGTGTTTGGTGTAGATGTATATGTTCTTGGAAGGATAATTTTTGGCTTAATTTCTGCCTTGTTCTTGTGAATGTAAGAGACTCAAGAAAGAGGGGCATCATTGCCTCCCACAATCAGCTTTCCTCCAGAGAATTTCACCTCTCCAAAGTCTGTGCTCCCAGAGGTGACAGAGCTGGACTGTCCTGGATGAAGAGGGACCCAAGAATTAGATGCAATAGAAATGATTTATAAAGGCCTGTGTCTACGGAGACTAGAGGTCTCCGTAAGAGGGGACCTACGTGGAGGGGGACCTACAACTGAGCTGCTGAGGGGTGGGGGGCTCGGAGATCCACAGGGGCAGACACCACAGCCATAGCCACCAGAGCTTGGGAAGGGCCCCATGGCCCTCCAGCTTGACCTTCAGGAACAGAGCAGCTGGTGAGTAGTACTGCAGAAGTAGGCACGAGAGAAAGTGTCCCCGTGGGCAAACCCATCTGCCACGTTCTGGACGACCCCGCCCTGAAAACACACTGATCGGGTTTAGAAAGAAAATATATTTATTTTTATACTCAAGTGTTCAGTGAAACAGTTTCATACCCTGTTATGCAAACATAGAAAAGTCGATGGAAAAGGAAACCACCATGAAACATGGTGCTTGGGTTTGCTTTTGCCCTGGTATTGTCCACAGTTTGCAATGAATGGGAATTTTTTTTCTCATGAAACTTCTTTAAGAAGCAGGTCTCCAAACAGCATTTTGGTTAAAAATTATGTACATGTACATAACACTGGACAAAAGTCTTGGGGGATGCTAACAGCACTTATATCTGGGTAGTCAGGTTGCATGCAGTTGGTTTGTAATTTCTAACTTTCATTCTGAAATGAATTGTTTGAAATAAATAGAGACTTTCATTCTCTATTGGCTACAGATTTTTCTACAACAAAATGAACTACAGTATGTAGCAAAGAAAAAAATAGATGAAATCTTTTTAAAAGAGGAGGTAGAAAGCCACTTCTCCACCAGCCCACCCCCATCACCACCACAAACAAGAAGAAGGAAGGACATTGGGGGGAATGGGACATTGGGAATGGTCTCAGCAAGGCCTGGAGGTGACATTTCAGTGAGCCCGGGTTGAGTTAAGGACAATCGGACGGGTGCCTGTGTTGAGTAATAAGTTTGGCTGGGCAGGGAGGGTGGAACCAGATTTCAAAAACTGTCCATCAAATCCTTATCCATCTCAATATGAGTGTTTGCAATAAGCTTTTGTGAAAGAGCTCTTATCTGCCCGTGTGCAGCATATAGCCTGGAGGCCCCAAGACTGGATGGGAGGCCTCTCCTGTGTCACTGAACACGAACCCTCATTATTATTCACTCACCATGGCATTTCTTGGGTCCCTGCTGTGCTGGGCTCTGGGGTATGCAGATGAATGTGATAAGGTTGGTGGAGGGAGCTCCTTCAGACAGACCTGGGTTAGAGTCTCAGGTCCACCTCTTCATGGCTGAGCAGCCTGTGGCAAGTTACTTACCCTCTCTGAGCTTCAGCTCATTTCTCTGTGAGAATGATGAGAATGAGACTTCCTCCACAAGGGCCTATCACCCGAGTTAGGCTTAGCACAGGCTAAGCCCCGGGCCTGAGACTAACAGGTGCATAGATGCTCAATAGAGGTCACGCTCCTGGGTCCTTCTCTTTGACCTCCTGCAACTTCCTCTTCTTCAGAACCAGAGGGCAGAGGCAGGTGTAAAAAACAGTCATAATGATGGGAATAATACTGATGATACTACCAGGTATTAGGCATTTGTTCGTGGCAATTCCTGTGCTCAGAGTTGAGCAGCATTTCATAACCCTGAAAGGAGTCAGTCACTATTCCTATTCTACAGAGAAAGAATAGGAAGATTGCTTTGAGGGTCAAAGAGGCCAAGCAATCTGTCCAAGGACACACAGCTAGGAAGTGGTGGAGGTGGGATGCCGCTCTAGTCTGGCTTGCTCTTGGCTGTGAAATTGTATTTTCTCCAACACAGAGGTCTGTCCAGCATGTTGCTGGGCCTTGGACCATCCATTGGCGTTTGCCAGGCTATGTGTTAGGCAGATGCAAGTGTTTGTAGATGGTGACTGTACCCACGAGGGGTTCCCAGGTTGATGTGCACTCAAGGTCTTGGATACAGAGGCCCTGTGCCCCCAACCCCAGCTTTGAGGATGGCAGCCTACATCGATTACAACAACCATCATCAATATGTTATGCAGCTCGATTTAGCCACTGCATAATGTAAACATTTCAAAACATCATGGTGTACATAATAAATACATGCAATTTGATTTGTCAGTTAAAAATGATTAACATAGGCAGGGCCAAGTACAGTGGTGTTCACAACCAACTGATCACAACCAGTGACAGATTGCTTTGTTCCTTCTCCACTCCCATGGCTTCACTTGATTAGCCTTAAAAAAATAAATACATACAATAAATAACATAAAGTGTTAAAAAAATCCCCAACCCATCAGGTCAATGAGTATTTACCGGGTCCTTCCAACCTGCCCTCAGGAGGTGTCTGCAGCACAGAGACTCCCACTCCAATACAAGGTATGAGGAAGCTGAGACTCACACAGGTCTGGGCCACGCCTGGAGCCACAGAGCTTGCAAGTGGCAGATCAGGACTTGAAGACAGATCTGTCAGGCAGCTAATGCTCCATGTTCAACCCCTGGGCTACCCTGAAAATTTGGACCATCACTTCAGCAGGGATCCTGTTGTAAACACAAGGCAATGGCCTCCTTCCCAAGCAGCCCTGTCCTTTGAACGGAGGTGGGAGAGTGTGGCAGAGAGAGGCACTTAATGACCCTGTGGGCTTGGGTGTGTCATGTCTGCTCTCTGGTCTCAGTTTCCTCATCTGTAAGAAGTAGCAATGATACTCTCATCCCGAGAATTTTGTAGACCTGTGAAATATTGTGTATTTAATGCCCTGTTGCATGGCTGCCATTCCACGGATGCCCAACAAAAGCTTGTTGTGCTTGTATCTAAGGAGCCCGGCATTGTTTATTGGAGCCTTTGACTAGCAAACCCTTGACCCAAACCGTTGCACAACACTGGTCCTGATCATATGAGCCTTTGTGCCAGAGCTTGAGTCCCCCGAGTCCCCAAGGTCTGATGTGGAGATGTTGAGGCTCCATGCGTGTGGCAATAATTGCTTCACATGGTGGCTGTTCTTCTTGCAATGGGGAGTATGGAGGCAGCCAAGAGCTCGGTGGTGTCACCTCCATGTGCTCCGTCCCAGAGCGGGCCTGCTCTGCTTAGGGATTGCTAAATATGGCCATGTGTCCCTGGCACCATTCATGGAGCTCATGCCAGGGCTAGTGAGGGCTGGAGGGAGGTACACATGGTCCCAGAGCCCACCATTTGTAGGGTAACAGGAGTCTAACCTACCATTTCTTTCATTTGTCTACTTTCTACCTAAGAGAGAGACCTGCGTTCATATCCAGTTTCTACCACTCTTTAGCTCTGTGACCACAGATGACTCACTCCCCTTCTCTAAGACTTAGTTTCCTCATCTGTGACATGGAGTTTATCATTCCTGAAGTTCAGGGCTGTAAAGATTAAATAATGTGATGGATGTGAAGGGTCCAGCCCAAGACCTGGCTCAAAGGCAGTGCTGAGTTAGTGAGTTTCCTGGTGACCTTGGACAACCTCCTTTGCTCTCTGGATTTCCGTTATTTTTCACATCAAACACAAGATCTAATGGCTTCTAGGGGCTTTTCTCCCAGTTTGTTCAAAATAGGAACAGCAATCTTGGGTGTTATCAGTCATCAGTCAGAAAACAGAGGGGCAGGGTCAGCTCTGTGTCAATCAGCTGCTCAGTTGGAGGCTCTGGGCAAGCTGTAGGGAGACCTGTGGCATCCTGGCCTCACCTTCTAAGCAGTAAGGGGCTTCTTGCAGGGCCAGAATGGGTGACACCTGGCTCACTGCCCACTATGAACATAACTGATTGCTCTCCTGGGCCACTTTTACTCACTTGACTCTTTTCAATTTATGGTTCTCTTAAGTACTAATTTGTACTAGCCTCCCCTTACTCAATCTCTGCCTTAACTTCCTAAAAGGAAGGGGCTGTGGATCAGGCCTTGCACAGTTCTGGGACACAGTCAATAGTTACTAAATACTAACTAAGCTCCTGTGAGGCCAGCTCCATGCTCAACTGGGTGTTCAGGCAGCCAGTCTCCAAGAGAGTTCCTGATGGTTCCAGCCTCCTGGTATTCGTGCTCTTACAGTCACCAACCATGGTGAATAGGGCGGCCTGTGTGACCAATAGGATCTTGTGTAAATGACAGAACATGATTCCCAAGACTAGGTCATAGGAGGCACTGTAGACTCCACCTAGCTCATCTGGATTAATTCCTCCAGGGGAAGTCAGCTGCCATGCAGTGAAGGCACTCAAGCAGGGAGGTCTATGCAACAAGGAACTATCAACCCCCATGTGCACTAGTCTGTTAGGGCTGCCGAAACAAAATTTCATACCCTAGACTGAACAACAGAAATCAACTCCTTCCTTCTGGAAGTTGGAAGTCCAAGATCAAGCTGTCACCAGTGTTGGTTTCTGGGGAGGGCTCTCTCCTTGACCTGCAGATGGCCAGCTTCCCACCGTGCCCTCACATGGCCTTTTTCTCTGGGTATGCATGCTTCTGGTGTTTCTTCCTCTTTTTATAAAAGGATATCATCCCTCTTGGATTACAACCATCTTTATGACTTCATTTAATCTTAATTGCCTCCATAAAGGCCCTATTTCCAAATATATTCACATCAGGAGTTAGGGCTTCAACATATGTATTTTGGATGGATGCCTTCAGTTCCAAACAGCATGTGAGTGAGCCATCTTGGAAACAGATCCTACAGACTCAGTCAAGCCTTCAGATGGGATAGCCCCAGATGACATCTTTTTTTCTTTTCTTTTGAGACAGAGTCTGACTCTGTTGCCCAGGCTAGAGTGCCATGGTGTCTCAGCTCACAGCAACCTCAAACTCTTAGGCATAAGCGATTCTCTTGCCTCAGCCTCCCAAGTAGCTGGGCCACAATATCTGGCTAGTTTTTCTATTTTTAGTAGATATTTGGTTTTGCTCTTGCTCAGGCTGGTTTTGAACTCCTGAACTTAAGCAATCTTCCTACCTTGACCTTCTAGAGTGCTAGGATTATAGGTGTGAGCCACCACACCCAGAACCCAGCTAATATCTTGGTTCAATCTTATGAGACACTCAGAGACCAATCTCCTCTGATTTCTAACCCACAGACACTGTGAGATAATAAAATGATTTTTGTAGTTGTCAGCCACCATATTTTGGGGTAATTTGTTATGCAGCAGTAGAATAACTGCTAAATCAGGGGTATCAAAGGCATATCTAGCCTGGGTGTGGTGGCTAACTCTAGCAAGCCAAGGCAGGAGGATTACTTGAGGTCAGATGTCTGAGACCAGCCTGAGAAAAAGCAAGACCCCATCTCTACAAAAATAGAAAAAATTAGCTCATCATGGTGGCTAATGCTTATAGTCCAAGCTACTTGAGAGGCTAAGGCAGGAGGATTGCTTGAGCCCAGATATTTGCAGTTGCAGTGAGCTATCCTAAGGCCACTGCACTCTAGCCCAAGAGACAGAATAAGACTCTGTTTTTTTTTTTTAAGAAAAGGTACATCCAGGGCAGTGGAGCAAGATGGTGGCCGAGTAACAGCTTCCCTGCAACTGGGCACAGTGAGTCTGGGGAGATAAGACAGCAGGCATCTCTGGCTGGTGGTATCTGCCTATAATCATCCCTTTGAGGATACAGGGGGTCAGCAAGGCACTTCTGGACCCCAAGAGGAGGACAAAAACAGTGGAAAACTGGCAAGTGGTTGCATGTATTCAATCGACCTAATCCTGCCGGCAGCCATAAGTACAAGCAGCAGTGAGACTGCAAACCAGAAAGGCCTTACCTGTGAACTGTTTCGGTGTTTTTGGACTTGGCACTCAGTTGAACTGCCTTGGGGAGAGCTTGAGCAGGAGTGTGGAGAACTTTGGGCATTGTCTAGGGCCCCAGACTGAGCCACTGAGCCAGATGGAGCTAATAGTGTTTGGCTGTGGGCTGCAGGGAGCCATTGTGAGAGAACTGCCCAGGCAAGCTCCACCCACAGAGTCGCAGAAAAAGGTTCGGGCAGGAGCTAGAAACCTAGTGACTGAGCAGCCAAAAGACAGGGACTGAGCTGCCTTACAGCCTTAACCCTCAGGGGCAGAGTGAGACCAGTTTTGGCACACTGGAGCCTCAGGCTGTTGCCCTGGGTAGAGTGCCATGGCATCACAGCTCATAGCAACCTCAGACTCCTGGGCTTGGTGCCACCCGGACCTCCATAAGAGCTGCACCGCGATCCCCAACCAGCAACTCATGACCGCCAGGCCTCCGCATTCCTTGACCTGGAATTGCAGGAGCTGCACAACCCTGCATCCTCCCTCCTATACCCTCCCTCCCTCCACACTGGCCCGCTCACCTGGCCAGGGATTCTGGTAGCCGCATGCCCTCCAGAGCCCTCCAGAGCCCTCCAGAGCCCTCCCTGGCCCTGTGCAGAGCCCTTCTCCTGGCCAGAGACTGCTGGAGCCTTGGGCTCTCTGTGCCAAAGTCACAGGGCACCAGGCACTCCCAGAACCGTGCGCACCATCTCCTGCCCTGTTGCTGGATCTGGGTGTGTCACACTCCAGAGCTGCTTCCACAACCAGAACTCCAGCAACAACAGAGTGATCCCGCTGGGGTCTAATCTTGGAGAGACACCTCCCCAACTCTGAGGATGGCCAGAGGCAACAGTGAAAAACAATCATGAGGTGAAATCAACAGAAAAACTCTGGCAATATGAATAATCAGAGTAGATCAACTCCCCCAA
>CAUYPK010135016.1:0-41425 GCA_963574355.1 Loris lydekkerianus
CACACCTTTCCCCACTCACAAAAATTGATTCAAGATGGATAAAGGACTTAAATTTAAGGCATGAAACAATAAAAATCCTCAAAGAAAGCACAAGAAAAACACTGGAAGATATTGGCCTGGAGAAAGACTTCATGAAGAAGACTGCCATGGCAATTGCAACAACAACAAAAATAAACAAATGGGACTTTATTAAACTGAAAAGCTTCTGTACAGCTAAGGAGACAACAACCAAAGCAAATAGACAGTCTACACAATGGGAAAGGATATTTGCATATTTTGAATCAGACAAAAGCTTGATAACTAGGATCTGTAGAGAACTCAAATTAATCCACATGAAAAAAGCCAACTGTCCCATATATCAATGGGCAAGAGACATGAATAGAACCTTCTCTAAAGAAGATAGATGAATGGCTAATAAACATATAAAAAAAGTTTATCATCCTTATCTATTAGAGAAATGCAAATCAAAACCACCCTGAGACACCATCTAACCCCAGTGAGAATGGCCCACATCACAAAATCTCAAAACTGCAAATGCTGGCATGGATGTGGAGAGAAGGGAACACTTTTACACCGCTGGTGGAACTGCAAACTAGTACAACCTTTCTGGAAGGAAGTATGGAGAACCCTCAAAGAACTCAAGATAGACCTACCATTTGATCCTGCAATCCCATTACTGGGCATTACTCCATTACTGAATGGAGTAAAACTGAAAGCGTTTCGTTTTCAGTTTTACTCCAGAAGGGATAAAATCCTTTTATCATAAGGATTTTACTTGTACTAGACTATTTATTGCAGCTCAATTTACAATTGCCAAAACATGGAAACAGCCTAAATGCCCACCAACCCAGGAAGGGATTAACAAGCTGTGGTATATGTACACCATGGAATACTATTCAGCCATTAAAAAAATGGAGACTTTACATCCTTTGTATTAACCTGGATGGAAGTGGAAGACATTATTCTTAGTAAAGCATCACAAGAATGGAGAAGCATGAATCCTATGTACTCACTTTTGATATGAGGACAATTAATGACAATTTAGGTCATGGTGGAGGTGGGGGAAGGGGGGAGCAGAGAAAGAAAGAAGGATGGAGGGGTGGGGAAAAGAAGAGCAGAGAGAGGGAAGGAGGGAAGGGGTTGGGGTCTTGATGTGTGCCACACCTTCTGGGGCAAGACAGGATTGCAAGAGGGACTTTACCTAAAAAATACAATCAGTGTAACCTGGCTTATTGTACCCTCAATGAATCCCCAACAATAAAAAAAAAAAAAAAAAAAAAAAGTATATAAGGCCAGGAAAGAAAAAAAAAAATTATTGAAATCTATATGTTCTTTTAGTGGTACCAACCAAGAATCCTTTAAGCGGTGTGATTCTTGTAGAAAAGAAGGACATTAGAAAGAACATTGACCAAAAGTTATTAAAGTCTCTGGGTAGCAAAAAGCCCCCAGGAGAGAAAGTGATTTTTTCTTAAGTCTAGGATCCAGACAGTGAAGGAGGGGGATGGAATTCTCTGCCTCGAAATAACCCCACAGGAGTCTGGGGAAAGATTGACAGTGGGGGAAGGATAGGTGCCAAGTGGGGAAGGGGCTGGTGGTAGTATGCAGCCATAAGCTGGCTGTGGCTATTGCAGTGGGCCCAGGGGGCTGACCTGGGTGAGCAGTGGGAGCCACTGAAGTTGTTTTAGGGATGGCACAGGCTTGCCTTCAAAGGACACCATTAAGCTCCTGGTGGATAAATACCAGGACCTGGTAAAGTATACACACCATTGTTCTTTAAAGTTCAGGCCTTGGCAGGCATACATATCATTATAGCATTTGCAAGAAAAAAGGTACCAAAAGTTAATTATGACATAGGCTCGGGGAACTCTGGTATGGAAAAAGAAAATTTAAATTTCCTAAACCAAAAATAGATACTTGCAGGATTGGCATGCCACTAATGACATTGCACAGATGACTGGGAATGTCAGTTGCATCTGAGTGGCAAAGTCCTGGGACCAGATTGGCCTTGTGGTGCTGCTGGAAAGCATAGCAGGGGTCTTAGGAAAACTGAAATTGGATACTTTTGTAAATACTTACCTGAGATTTATTGGAATAGCATCCAGATCCCAGACTTCAAACTGGATGACAACCCCCTTTTGTGAGGCCTTTAAGGGGATAGCTGATGACTGCCCTACTTTGGGTTTGCCTGACTTTTACGTACTACAAAAAGCAAGGAAAAAACCTTGCTCTGATGCTGGTGGCATCAAAACCACTGAACAACATTGTGAGAAGATGACCTCTTCGTCTCCAGATAGTACCAGCTACTTATAAGCTGCCTGTATCTATTCTCTATACTTCCACCCTTTTGCCTTTGCAGCCTGGCTTTTTAGAGGTTCTGGAGGCTGTGTATTCTAGCAAGATGGATCCATCAGTCATTTCAACAGATGCCAGAACAAGTTTGGGATCTTGTCACTGATGGGAGAAACTTTATAGGCAATGAGGGGCTGGATCTGTGATGATTACAGTAGTGGCACTGCCACCAAGGACTTCAGCCCAGGAAGCTGAGCTGCAGTTATCCAGAGGAAGAAGGTAACCATTTATACAGACTCTGTGTTTTTGTGATTATGAATGCTCATGGTGCCATTTGAAAGGAAAAGGGATCCTTATGACAGGAAATAAAACTATTAAGTATGCCTCTAACAGAATGGTCCTGATGCAGACCTCATGTAGGTCCTCAGCCCAAGTGGGTGGCCAGCTTGACAAAAAGAAATCAGTCCACTAGCAGTTCCACTAAGGAGACCACTAAAGACTGTGTTCCTGGGTGACTTGATACCCTGGCAAGATTTAAATTCCCTTTATAATTAAAGACTGGGGCTCTGACATTTGGCGTGGCACAGCTAAGTGGAGACAGAATCCTCTGGGTTTGTTCTCCTGCCCTTGTTCTCCTGAAGCTTTATGGTTCAGCCTCTTGTGAGACATCTACATAAATGCATATATTATGTCAATAATGCTTTAATGTGTTTGGAGGGGCCACATTTGAGAGGATCCTATTTACAACCAACTGTTTATGTGTCCTGGGCAGTCTAAAGACAGAAAGGTGATCCTCTGCACTAGGAGCCTGAATTAGGCGATTTTGATGATTAGAACCATTGATTTCGCTCAGATGTCTGAGCATACCCTACTGCACACTTTTTCAGGCTAGGGAGAGGATTGTTGGATGGAAAGGGAGAACATCTGAAGTTCTATAATGGGCTCCTCCCAGGAGCTGCTGGCATGGGATGAGGCCTTCCCAGAGTTCTTACTCACATACATCTTGCAGCACAGAACAGGAGCAATCCTCAAGGACTGAGGGATGATGGACAGTGACGATCCAAGGAAAGAGGCCAGGCAGGTGGAGAAAGACGTGTTAGTAATGGATGCTGGGGAAAGGCAGCCTGCAGAAAGAGCTCGATAGCTCAAGGCATCACTGTGTTTGGCTACTCCTTGGCAATCTCCTTTGGGTAAATCTTTACTTCCTACCATCTGCACCTAGGTCTGCTGTACAATGTCCTGTGGCCACCCATGAACTTCTTTGAGTGGAGTCTCAGTGGGAACCTGGTGAACCGTTTCTCCAAGGAGCTGGACAATGTGGACTCAGTGGTCCCACAGGCCATCAAGATGTTCAGAGGCTCCCAGAATGATAATAGACTCTCTTTTAAGTTAGAGTAACCCAACAAATAAGCTAAGCTGTATATCTAATATGGAAATTGCATACCGTATATACTTGAGTATAAGCCGAGTTTTTTACGGTACAAAATTTGTGCCGAGTTTGGGTTTTTTGAAAATTTTGCGCCGAAAAAACTTGGTTTATACTCGAGTACATACGATACATACTGAAAGTGATACAGAAAAGTGGGAGAAAATACTTCAACTTGTCCTCATTCTGTTAACGGTGGACCTCCAGAATGGGTTTAAGTTAAGTCCCTAAAAAACAGCATTATGAGAGAACCTTCCTAATACTTTGGGTAAGTATGGTGATATAACCATGGGAAAGGAAAGCAGAGTGAAGCAATATGTCAAATGAATGGGCCAAGTACCAGCCCCTGAGCATGAATTTGCCTCTTTCAGGTCTCTGCCCCAGTTGAAAGCAGAGAAATGGAAGGGACCATGTGAACTACCTTTAACAGTTCATACCTGATTAAAATTGTTAGAAGTGAAGCCTTGAGTCCATAATACCAGAAAAGAGAGATGCCCCAGGGGAGAAAAAAAAACAAAAACCCAAGGAGTGCAGGGGCTATCCTTTAGACTGTGTAAAGTTACCTGTTTTTTAAAAAAAGGAAAATAAAAGTGTTGATATTTGAGCTAACCTTTCTTTGACTATTTGTTCTGTCTGTAGGACTGAGAGACAACTCCGTAGTGAGCATTTCCCCGGGATATTGCCTCTTCTGTTGCTCTGTCTTGGTGCTGGATTTCTCATCCTAAACCTTGTTTGTACTATATATAATTTCTGCTTTTCACCTGCAGGGTGAAACTACTGGCTCTATGTTCAGTCCTTCCATGTTTCTTTCTAGCTTAGTCCTCTGTCAACATTGTGTACAAGGATATAGTCCATTTTTGCCTTGTCAATCCTCACTGTGATAGTTGTTGCTTATAATGCTTTTGCCTGGCAATCTGTTATTATAAATATACTGCCGCAAGCTTTACAATGGCATATATACATAAATATAAAGCTTCCATCAAAAGCATCACCCCAACTCAACAGGAAGCAGCTTGAGGACTCTTT
The DNA here is from genome assembly GCA_963574355.1 of Loris lydekkerianus. NCBI lineage: Eukaryota > Metazoa > Chordata > Mammalia > Primates > Lorisidae > Loris > Loris lydekkerianus. The sequence continues at coordinate 4,742 of CAUYPK010135016.1, forward strand.
TGTCCCTCCTCCAAAAGATATGGAAGGGTAAAATTGAAATTGGGGAATATGGAATAGAGGGAATGGCCTAAAAACTGGCAAAAATGCTTTCTGTCTCTTTAAAACTTTCCTCACTATTTTTGGGATTTGAGACCTCTATCCCTGCCTGCAGAGGTGGTCAGGAGGGACAAGGGAATGTCTTTTGATTTTTGTGATACAGGAGATGGTTCAGCTCAACTGTCTAGATGCAGGTCCAGGGCCAGGCCATGGGTAAGCCTGGGTGGGCGTGGCAGGTGAGCAGAGGTGACGGTATTGATTTTAGCAAATTACCAATTGCAGTTAAACTACAATAGGCTAAAACTTGAAAGCCTTCTCCTTCTCTTTAAAAATGTGTCAAACGGTTTATGAACCTAGTGTATGATGCCCCACAATCATATCAATGTATACAGCTATGATTTAATAAAAAAAAAATTAAAACAATAAAAGCTCTGTCTTTCTGCTCAGGTAGAGGAAATTTGGCCTTTGAGACAATAGTCCTCCCTTTTTCCTCCTTTGCCAGCAAAGTAATAAACTTATTGTTCCTTCTCCTCAACCACTTGTCTTCATTCTTCTGAGGTGGCTTCATGGACAAGTGCCAAAATTGTTTCATCATTCCTTGGTCCTAGGGAAACAATACTACATATAAATCTCCACAAAGAAGCACTTATATCGCACCAGCCCAACCAATTCATGTGAAGTAGTACAATCCAGATGGCTCTCTCTGAAATAAAACAGAGGGGAAGCATGCTCTATCTCATGGCTTGCTAGAAATCATCACCGAACGTCTCTTACACAGCTAAGATTATCATACCAAATATCAAACTCTTGGTGTTTACTTCTGGCATTTGTTTCTCTCAGTAAAAGCTTCTCATCATCCCTTAAGAGAGGAGCTGAAACTCTTGGCCATTGCCCTTCTGCAGGCACCTGCATTGCAGGTGTCAGCAAGTCTTTTCGATTCAACCTCTACCATAGATGGAGTGAGTCTCCATCGGCCCCCTCCACTGCATGTTTCAGGCCACCACTGCAGCCTTGCTGGTTATGCCTCGTTCTTTACCATTCACATCATTTCCTTTATAATGACCAAATTGCTTCTTACAAATTACAGTGCGAATTCAACCTCCTTTTTGACAACAGCCTATTTAACATTTCATTGCATGCAGACTAAAACCAAAATTCTCTAATATGTGGCTGAGGGGGGTTTGACCTTTGCTTCTCCTTTAAATTTGCCTCTTGTCAACCTCCCTCCTGTCTGCCACACTCCAGTCACACCCTGTTTCCTTCACATCCCTGTCTACAGCAGTGTTTTCTCTGGTATTAAGGCTGCATCCTGTGCAGGTTTATGCCACTAAGTTTTTCCTGGCTAAACATCTGTGTGATCTTTAAGTTACAGCCAAAATTTTATTTATTTATTTATTTTGCTGCAGACCTGAGTAAAATAGTACATTCTCCAAGTTGCAGATTAGATCTCTAATTTGGACTATAGAAAAGTTCCCACATACCAACATTAGGAGCTGAAAATTGGACTTGAAGCCTCTCTTGCATTCCTGCCAGTTTCAACCACTCTAACACCAGACATATCACTCTCCTAAGTTCTTAGACTCATTACCCTATCAGAAGAGTTCAGATACAATTCCTTTTCATGTTAGCAATAATGTAAGATTTGATATGTATATCAAATCTAACAGCTTAATAGAAGCATAGACTTGGGGTGAAACTACAGGTTATTTTTATAGGGGCCTTATTTTTTCAGGGTGCTGTTTTTAATGGTATGGCTACTACATTTAAGCATAGGAATGCACGAAAATTATGCTTTAGCTCCTGCTGGGGCATTGATGTTAGCAAATTCAAGTTTCTCCGTCCTAAGTCATCCTCACCGAAGAAGCTCCTTGAAGTTACACACCCTGCAGAGGATTTATGCAGGCCGTGCCTATAGACACAAACATATTTTTATTGTGTTCCTCCCTTCTGTATTATTTCAACTCCTACACTGCTTACATATTTATAGAAGCCTCTGGTGATTCTTAATGATGTTGTTCAGTTTGGTTTTTTAATAATTTCCTGGGTTTTATGCTAACATTCCTGCTGTTGATTGTTCCTTTATTTTAATTAGGCTGCATTCTAAGCAGCCCTTCTGGGAGAGGGTTGAAGTTTTTATTGCAGTATATTATAGGTGAAAATAATTTTTAAAATCCCATTAAATCAAAGGTTCTGTCCTCTGCACTTTGGCTGGAGTGGGTGGGTAGGGCGAAATCAATAATAAAAAGTTATGTTATTAGCAGGAGATGATGTCTATGTGTAGTGAGTTAGCAAAAACAAACTGTGGTGGCTAAGACCTACTGGACACACGATCTGTGCAGACTGGAGTACGTGCTTTACATTCAGTCTCTCATTAGGTTATTACCCCCATCCTATGAGGTATATGCTACTAACATATGTATTTGACATGTATGGAAACAGAAGACTAGAAAAATTTTAGCACTGTCTACAAAGACATGCATAGACAAGTAAGAATAAGAAACAAGGCTTCATCTGACCCTGTAGCTCATTTTTTTAACAACCCTGCTATCTTATTATTATTATTTTTTTTTCAGTTGATGGCTGGGGCCTGGTTTGAACCCCCCACCTCCGGTATGTGAAGCTGGTGCCCTACTCCTTTGAGCCACAGGCACCACCCCGCTATACTTCTTTTAAGTGAAAACAACTTCTGATCTCATCATAGAATAGGAAGAAAACACATGTACACACACACACCATCTTTTCCATTATTATAAGCATTGGAGATTTTATTCATTCATTTATTTATTTATTTATTTTTGCTTGTTGGCTACCTAGAAAAAAGGCTTATTTAAATGTCTGTCAGCTGGGCTTAACATGTTATTTATTTATTTATTTAGTTAGTTAGTTAGTTAGTTTTTATTGTTTGGGATTCACTGATAGTACAAAGAATTAGGTACTACTGATTGCATTTGTTCGTTATAGTCCCTCTTATAATTGTGTCCCACCCCCAAGAGGAATGTCATACACTGTGACCCCCCCATTCCCTTCTCTCCTCCCCTCTCCTCACTTGCTCCTTCCCCTTCCCCACCTCGTGTATTAGTTCATCTACTGCCTTCATGTTAAAAGTGATTACATTGGATTCTTGCTTCTGCATTCTTGTGATGCTTTACTAAGAAGAATGTGCTCCACCTCCATCCAGGTTAATACAAAACATATAAAGTCTCCATATTTTTCAGAGGCTAAATTGTATTCCATGGTGTACATAAACCACAGCTTGTTAATCCATTCCTGGGTTGGTGGGCATTTAGGCTTTTTCCAGATTTTGGTTATTATAAATTGAGCTGCTATAAACAGTCTAGTGCAAATATCCTTATGAGAAAAGATTTTTTTTTTTTTCTTTTGGGTAGATACCTAGTAATGGGATTGCAGGATCAAATGGAAGGTCTGGTTTGTGTTCTTTGAGCAATCTCCATACTTCCTACCAAAAAGGTTGTAGTAGTTTGCAGTCCCACCAGCAGTGAAAAAATGTTCCCTTCTCTCCACAGCCATGCCAGCATCTGCAGCTTTGAGACTTTGTGATGTGGGCTGTTCTCACTGGGGTTAGGTGATCTCTCAGAGAAGTTTTGATTTGCATTTCTCTGATAATTAGGAACAGTGAGCATTTTTTCAGACATTTGTTAGCCATTCATCTGTCTTCTTTAGAGAAGGTTCTATTCTCACTTGCCCAGTGTTATGTGGGATTGTTGGGTCTTTTTTTGTTGATTAATTTGAGTTCTCTATAGATTCTAGTTCTCAAGTTTTTGTCTGATTCATAATATGCAAATATCTTTTTCCATTCTGAAGGTTGTCTCTTTGCTTTGGTTATAGTTTCTTTAGCTGTACAGGGCATTCTAATTCTAGGGCATGAAACAATAAAAATACTTGAAGAAAATGTGGGGAAAACACCTGAATATATAGCCTGGGGAAAGATTTTATTAAGACTTCCATGGCAATTGCACCACCAACAAAAATAAACAAATGGGACATAATTAAACTATAGTAGCCATACCATTAAGAACAGCACCCTGAAAAAATAAGGACCTTATAAAAATAGCCTGTACTTTGCACCCAAAGTCTATATATAAAAGAATTAGAATGTGGATTATGTTGAACTAAAAGAGTTAATGAGATTAGAGGGAAGATTGAAGCATGAGCAGAAGAAAAAGAATTCTATTTGCATATAGTATACTTGATTTATGATCATTTCCTTATTTTTAGAAAGCCCATCTTTTTAAGACTTTATTTTTATAGGAGTTTAAGGATCATCCCAAAAGTAAGAGGAATGTACACAGATTTTCTTTTATCAAGATACCCCATAAGAGTACTACGTTTTTTACAATAGATAAACTTACCTTGGCATATCATAATAAGCCACAGTCTGTAGTTTGTATCAGGGTCCTGTCTTGGTGTAGTACATTCCAAGTATTTGAACAAAAGTATGATGCGACGTATGCATCATTGCCGTATTCCAGAAAGTAGTCCAAATGCAGTAGAAATCCTCTAGACTATAACTCTTCGTCGGGCTCCTGTTCCCAGCCCCTTGAAGCCACTGATCTTTATTACTGTGTCCAAAATTTTGCCTTTTCAGGAATGTCACGTAATAGTCAGACAATACTGTTGTACCCCTTTATGAATCAGCTTATTCCACGTAAATATGCATTTAAGTTTCCTCCATGTATTTTAATGACTTGATAGTTCATTTAGTTTTAGTAATGAATACTTTCCCCTTATCTACATGTACCACAGTTTGTCATTCACATAATGCTTGGAAGATCTTGGTTGCTTTTGAGTTTTGGCAAATGTGAATCAATCTGCTACAAACAATCGTGTGCAGGTTTTGTGTAGACCCTAGGTTTTCTATTCCCTTGGGCAAACATCAAGAAGCTTGATTTCTGGGGTTATGGTAAGTGTATGTTTAGCTTTTAAGAAAATGCTAAAGTGGCTGTACCATTTTGCCCTCCCATCAGCAATAAATGATCATTTCTGTGCTCCACATCCACATCAGCATTTTACTATTGGTAATGTTTTATATTTTGGCCTTTTTGTTAGATTCTAATGTTAATTTTTTGCCTTAATGGGCAATTTATTATGCAAATGGAATACAGTATTGGACATATTTAATTGCATTTATTTGCCATCTGTCTATCTTCTTTGCTGCAGCATCAGATCAGATATTTTGCCCATTTTTAAGCAGGTTGTCCATTTTTTCACTGTTGGACTTAAGTAGATATATCTTTCACAAATAATTTATTCCAGTGTGTGACCCATCTTCCCATTCTCTTCACTGTGTCTTTTGCAGAATACACGTTTGATTTCTTTTTTTAATTTTAATGAAGTTAATTATTTCTTTTATGGTTTGTGCCTTTGTTATGGTTGTTAAATTGTCATTGCTACACCCCAAATTATGTTGGATTTGTCCTACATTATCTTCCCTAGGGATTTTATGATTTTGTGATTTATATCTAGATTTTTAATACATTTTGTGTTCATTTTTGTGATGCATGCAAGTCTGTGTCTAGATTAACTTTTTGGCAGGTGGGTGTTTAGTTGTGCCAGCGTCATTGGTTGAACAGATTATACTTCCTCCATTGTGTTGCCATTGTTGTTTGATCAAAGTTCAGTTAGCTAAATGTTTGTGGCCAATTCTGGGCTCTCTACTCTGTCACATCCATCTATTTGTCAGTATTTTAGCCACAGTGCCTTGATTACTGTAACTTTATAACAAGTTCTGAAGTTGGGTAGCTTCAGTCACCAAATGTTGTTCTTCTCTTTCTATATTGTGTTGCCTTCTGGATCTTTTGCCTTTCAATATAAAGAATGAGTTTGTGGGCGGCACCTGTGGCTCAGTGAGTAGGGCGCCAGCCCCATATACCGAGGGTGGTGGGTTCGAACCCAGCCCCGGCTAAAATGCAACCAAAAAATAGTCGTGAGTTGTTGTGGGCACCTGTAGTCCCAGCTACTTAGGAGGCTGAAGCAAGAGAATTGCCTAAGCCCAGGAGTTGGAGGTTGCTGAGAGTTGTCACAGCACTCTACCGAGGGTGATAAAGTGAGACTTTGTCTAAAAAAAAAAAAAAAGAATAAGTTTGTCAATGTCCGCAAAAAAAAAAAAAAAAAAAAAGCTTGCTGGGTTTTTGGTTGGGATTAGAACATATCTAAAGGTTAGTTTGTGAAGAACTGACATTTTGACAAAATTGAATTTTTCTGTCCATGATCATAGAATATATGTACATATTTCCATTCATTTTGTTCTTCTTTTATTTTGTTGATTAGAGTTTTATGTTATCTTCGTACAGATCTTCTCTATATTTTAGTAGACTTGTACATACATATTTCATTCTTTTGAGTGCTAATGTAAATGATATTATGTGTTTCATTTCAAATTATACTTGTTAATTGCTAGTATATAGGAAAGATTAAGTTAGGATTAACTTTTGTATGTTAATCTTATTTCCTATTACTTTCCTATAGTAATTACTTAGTTCTAGAAGTTTTTTTTTGTTGTTGTTGACTTTCAGATTTACCAGACAGATAATCATGTAATCTGCAAACAAAGATGATTTTTTTTCTTCCTTCCATACACATATACTTCTGTTTCTTGTTTTATTTCATTAGCTAGGACCTCCAGTTCCATGTTCTAAAGGAGTGATGAGAGGTAACATCTTTATTTTCTTCTTGATCTAAATAGGAAAGGTTTCTGTTTCTCACCTTTAAGTATTGTATTAGTTCTTTTTTGATAGACATTCTTTACCACATTAAGGATGTTCCTTTCTATTTCTAATTTACTGAGAGATTTTTATTATGAATAGGTCTTGGACTTTGTCAAATGCTTTTACTGCATCTATGGATATGATTATGTAAAATTTTGTGACCTGTTGATGTGACGTATTACATTTATTAATTTTTGAACTTTGACTAGCCTTGTAAACTGACATAAAGCCCACTTGGTCACGATATAGTATAGCTCTTATGCATAAGTAGGTTTGATTTGTTAATATATTGTTAATAATTTTTGTATGAAGGCCAGGCATTGTGGCCCATGCCTCTAATCCTAGCACTCTGGGAGGCTGTGGCAGATGGATTGCTTTGAGCTCAGAGTTCAAGACCAGCTTCAGAAAAAGAGAGACCCTGTCTCTACTAAAGAGAAAAAAAAAATAGATGGGTATTGTGGTAAGCACCAGTAGTCTCGGCTACTTGGGAGGCTGAGGCAAGAGCATTGCTCTAGCTCAAGAGTTTCAGGTTGCTGTGAGCTATGATGCCATGACACTTTACCCAGCACAACAGAGTGAGACTCTGGTTAAAAAAAAAAAAAAAAAAAAAAAAGGTATACATGTTAATGAGGTATTCGTCTATAGTTTCTTTCTCTTAATATCTTTGTTTACTTCTGGTATTAGAATAATTCTAGCCTCACAGAATAAGTTAGGAGGTATTTCCTATCCTTCTATCATCTGAAAAGAGATTATAGATTGCAGAGAACTAGTATAATTTCTTTAAATCCTTGGTAGAATTTAAAAGTAAACTTATTTGGTCTTAATAATTTCTGTTTGGAAGTGTTATTATTAATTCAGTTTTGTAATAGATATAAGTCTGTTAAAATTAAATTATCTATTTCTTCTTGTATGAGTTTTTCCAGATTGTGTCTTTCTAGAAAAATGTTTGATTTCATCTAGATTATCAAATTTGTGGGCATAGCGTTGTTTGTAATATTCCTCATTCATATTTTTAATTTCCCTAGGATCTGTAGTGATGTCATCTTTTTCATTTTTGGTATTAGTAATTTATATTTTCACTTTCTTCTCTTTTTTTCTTTTTCTTTTTTCTTTTTTTGGCCTGGCTAGAGATTTACAGATTTTATTGATATTTTTCAAACAATTAGCTTTTGCTTTCATTGACTGCCTATTTTCAATTTCATTCATTTTTTTCTCTAATTTTCATTGTTTCATTTTTTTTTTTTCCTGCTTACTTTGGATTTAATTTGCTCTCTTTTGGAAGTTTCCTTAAATGGAAATTATATTATTAATTTTAGATAATTCTTCTACATGTTACTAGGCATAAGAAAAATAAAAGTTTTCATTTTACCTTCATTTATTCCTTCTTTAATGCTCTTTCTTGCTTTATGAAGATTTATGTTTCTGCTGTATATCATTTTCCTTCTTTCTAAGTAACTTATTCAACATCTCTTAAATGGTATCTCCCTGGCAAAACGTTCTCTAGATTTATTTATTTTTGTCTTAGAAAATCTTTATTTCTCCTTCATTTTGAAGATAATTTCTTAGAGTACAAAATTATACTTGGTTTCATCTTTTTTTTTTTCTCTCTCTCTCTCAATACTTTCAATATTTCACTCCACTCTCTTCTTTCTTGTGGGGTTTATTTGAAGAAATCAAATGTAATTTTTAAGTTAGGTATGTTTTCCTCTAGATATGTTTTAAGATTTTTGATTTTTGAAAAAAAAATTTTATTTTCTGTTTTTATATTTACTATCTCTCTCTTTCACTCAACCAACCCAGCTCTCCAGCTCTATCAAAGTATAACAAACAAATGAAAAGTGTACTAGTATTTACAGTATACAATTGATATTTTGATATGTGTATTCATGGTGAAGTGATTAAACAAAGTTAATTAACATCTATAAAACATCACATACTTACCATTTTTGTGTTGAGAACATTTAAGATCTGAGGTTTTAAATTTTATATTTAATAATTATAAATGTTGTATGACAAATCTTCAGAACTTATTTGTCCTTTCTTCCAGAAACTTTGTATCATTTAACTGACATTTTTCTGTTCACTTCTCCAACCCCCAGGACACTGGCAAACTCCACCCTGCTCTCTGTTTCTTTATTTGACTATTTTAGATTTCACATATAAGTGGGATGCAGGATGTTTTTTTCTATGTCTGGAGTTCTTCTTTAAGTACCATGTCCTATAGGTTCATTCATGTCATTGAAAATGATAAGATTTCCTTGTTAGGTCTGAATAATATCCCATTGTGTGTATATATACTTATATACCACATTTTCTATATCCACCTACCTGTTAGTGTTCACTTAGGATAACTTATTATCTTGGCTACTGTGAGTAATGCTGCAGTGAACATAGGAATGCAGATATCCTGATATCTCTTCAGTATTCTGATTTCAATTCCTTTGGATACATACACCAAAGTAAGATTGTTTTATCATATGGCAATTATATTTTTAATATTTTGAAGACCCTCCATATTGTTTTCTATAATGGTTGTACTAATTTACATCCCCAACAGCAGGGTGCAAAAACTCCCTTTCTTTCCCATCTTTGCTAATATCTGTTATTTTTGTAATAACCATTCTAACATGTGTAAGGTAATTATCTCATTATGGTTTTAATTTACATTTCCCTGATGACTAGTGACATAGAGCTTTATTCATACACTTGTTGTCTGTGTGTATCCCTTTGGGCACTCTCCATTCCAGTGCTTGCCTGATTTTTAAATTGAGGTATTTGCTTTTACTTTGATTTTCTGTGTTTTGAAAATGATATGCCTAGGTGTAGTTCTTTAAAATTTATCTTGCTTAATGGTCTCTGAGTTTCCTGGGTCTGTGGTTTGGTTCCTGACATTAATTCAAAGCAATTCTAACTTGTATTATTTAAAATATTTCATTTTTTTATTTCTGTATTTCTCTCTCTCTCTCTCTTTTTTTTTTTTTTTTTTTTTTTTTCAATTTTTGGCTGGAGCTGGGCTTGAACCTACCACCTCCGGCATATGGGGCCGGCACCCTACTCCTTTGAGCCACAGGCGCTGCCCTTTCTTCTCTTTTCTTAATTCCTGTACTGCATGTGCTACACTTTTGGTAGTTGTCCTACAATTCCTAACCATGGTGTTAGGAATAGGAGCACATTTTTTCAGTGTGCTCTCATTTTTCAGCTTTAGAGGTTTCTATTGATATAACCTCAAGTTCAAATGTTCTTCCTTCAGCCATGCCCAGTTTATTAATATTTTCAAAGGCATTGGTCATTGTTAATGTTTTTGATCTTTAGCATTTATTTTGGATACCATGTCTCTGCTTACATTGACCCTCCTTTCTTTCATACTGTCTACTTTACCCATTAGTGCACTTAGCATATTTCATTGTTGGTTTAAATTCCATGTTTGATAATTCCAACATCCGTTTTATGTCTGCTCCCAATGCTTTCTCCATGTCTTCAAATTGTGCTTTATGACTTTTACTTATTTAATTTTTTATTTCAGGTTAATATGAAGGTCCACACAATTAGTTTACATTGTTTACATTTGTAAGTTAAAGTCTGAGTTGCCATTGAGACCTTCACCCAGAAAGTGTGCCATATGCTCCTATATTGAACCTGTTGGAGCTTACCTCACCTTCTCCCCCCTCCCTGTCCCCTTTTCTCGAATTTAATTGTCTTTTTCTCTCATGTGGGCCTGTAGTTATTGATTTACTATTCTCATCATAGTATTATTGAGTACATGGGATGATTGCTTTTCCATTTCAAAATACTTTACTTAGGACAATGTTCTCCAAATACATATAGGTAAGCACAAAAGATACAAAATCTCCATTTTTATGGCTGAATAGTATTCCATTGTATACATATACGACATTTTATTGATCTACTCATGAGTTGATGAATTGTTTTCACATCTTTGCACTTATAATTTGAGCTGCTATAAACATTCAAGTACAAATTTCCTTATGATAAAATGATTTTTTTCTTCTGAATACATACCTAATAATGGCATTACAGGACCAAATGAAAGGGCTACTTTTATCTCTTTGAGGATTCATTACACTTCTTTCTAAAAGGGCTGTATTAGTTTGCTATCCCACCAATAACACAGAAGTGATCCCCTCTCTCTGTACTCCAACCAGCATTTGTGGGGTTGAGAACTTGTGATGTGGTCTATTCTCACGGAGCTTAGGTGATATCTTTAAGTGGTTTTGATTTGTGTTTCTGTCACAATTAGGGACAGCAAGCATCTTTTTTTCATGTGTTTGTTGATCATTTGTCTGTTATAGTTTAGTGTGCTTTGCAATTTGTTCTTGATAGCTTAACAGGACCTACTGGTAAAAAGAACTACTCTAGGCATTTGGTAATAGGTGGTAAGTTTGGAGGAAGAAAAAACCCTCCCTAAGTCCTATGATTATGTCTTACCCTCTCAGTGAGCCCAGCCCCTAAACCATAAACTTTACAAGTACTTCTCAGGTTCCCCAGCAAGGTGACTAGAGTAGGTCAGAGTTTTAGGTATTTCCATTCCTGCAGGTCAGTTAGGCTCTGATAAAATCCCTGCAGGTCAGGCTCAGGGTAAATGTTCTCTCAGGAGTGCTCTGGCATATTTCAAAATGTTTCCTTTCCCTCCATGTGCCAGAAGCATGTGGACATTTTTCTTTTAATATTTACTGTGAGAATTTGACCAAGCTTCAGGAGGTTAAACTTATAAAAATTTCTGGAGGGGCCCTATGTCTGGGTCCTTATGGGATTTTTAATGCTTGTATTTGTCCACACCAAGCCTGCGGCAATTCATCAATTATAGTTCAGGTTTTTCTACCTCATCATTAATTCCCACTAGTGGTTTCTATGCTCACTTCTTACAGGGGTATTTTCTTACCACTGAAGAGCTCTGAACACACTCAGTGGGTCCTAAATATATGCTATAGAAGGAAATAAAAAAATAGATGTAGATGTGTGATCAGCCTAATATAAAGTCTCTCTGAAACAGAATAACCATGGAGATGAAATTTAATATGCTTCCCAAAGCTGTCCCCAGTGTCCAGACCATGCCAGGAGCAGACAAGGAGGAGGTATGAGACTAGTCATGGAGAGAAATAGAAATTCAAGGGAAAAAAAACAAATTCCTGCCCACCAGGCTATATCCATCCATAGTCTTAATACTCTGGTGATCAAACATCACAGAGGAATCAAAGCAAATACACAGCACACTATAGGGACATTTGCATTTTCACATGAACCAATTTTTAATGATGTCACATAGAAATGTTAACTAATTTTACTTTTAATTAGTTTCAGGGCATAGAAGAATTAGAAGTGGCTATATTTAGAACTTATTTAATTAAAATGGATAAACTATATTTTGAGTGTATAATATAGATAATCTCACTCATAAATTCTACTCCTGGCTATCCTACTGACTTAATTAATAGGAAGAATTGCGGCATATAAATGAAAAGAAAAGAAAAAATGCTTTCTCCCTTTATTGTGATTGCAAGCCACTCTGGGTTCTAAGCAAGTGGGTAGTTGATATTAAAGGCAGGAAATGTTTATTATTCAGTGCAGTAGGCTGCAGTGACATTTCTTATCATTTCAGCATAACTGTGCCAGAGGGTCCGTAAATAGTATTTGCCAAAGGCAATTTTACACATTCATAATATTCTTTGATGTCTGGGCTGGGCTCAGCTGACAGAGCCCCAGAGGCTATCTTTCTGCTTCTTTGACAGGCTGCTAAACCAGGGTAGGGGATTACTGAGAAACAAAACAAACCCAAAGAGTGGAATTTGGTAATTTCTGAATTAAATTCACCTTATGGAAGCCAATCTCTAGCAGGCAGTGGCCATTTAGTAAGAAGTTTTCAAATGAAGGGAAGACAACTCCCATAAAGGTTATGAAGAATAATCTTAAGAAAGAAATTTTACATTCAGGGAGCATTCTGGACACATCTGACTTTATACTTTTACTACGTAGGAAAGAAGAGATGGGAAAAGTGAAACCTTAATTCTCAATAATATAAATAATATTTAAAAATGAGGTAACATTTGCTAAAGCTTTATTGTATTCATTGTTTTAGGACTTTCGTTTTTGTCATTTACTCTTTTAATCATGGTATCAGACTTACTAAGATATATGAGAAAACTGAGTCACAGATATATTAACCAAGAGAACACAGCTCAGCTAATAAGTGGTAGAACATTAACAACTAATAAACAAATGCTAAACACACTTCTATTTACAAAATTAGACTATAGTTTTAGTTTTTCTTCAGAAAACACATAATTTAAAAAATTATTATATTTATGTGTTTGGTTTTTATTGATTTTTATATTTGTCCTTTGTCTCTGTCTCATCAAAATTAAGGTTAGTTTCACTAGGACTTTATCATATTTTGTGCTTTGTCTGCAACACCAAGTATACTTCTGGCAAAGAATAAACAGTCAGTAAGTATTTATTGAATTCCTTAATCAATGGTGTAATAATCTGTTTCAGAAAGTGTTCTTAGGGGCAAAATGAGTGTTTTGTCTTATCCTAATGATAAAATAGTGACATAATGCAAAATTTAATTCTCCAACTAGTGTCAAAATATGAAAATTATATTGTACTCCAAGTCAATGCCAGCATTTTTATTTCCTTACTTTCCAAACAATCTTAGGGAGGAAAACCACATTGCAGAGAGGTTCTCTAACATTTCATAGTGTGAAACGTTGGTAGAAAAGGCACTTTGGAGACAGATGTAGTTCAATTTCTTCTTTGTCCTCTGACTTTGAACAGATTACATTATGGTACTTCCATGAGTCCCAGTTTCTAGAACTTCAGAAATTTCACCTTTCCCATCCTGGCAATTTCACCAAGAAGACAGTGATTTATAGTCTTACCTTCTACACTTTAGTCTTGATCCTTTACCAGCTCAATTTTGAAGAGCCCCACTTTTATTGTATGATTCCCAGGCTAAGCTATATCCTCTTGTATTTTAGTTACATGACATCCATTGTCTTCAATCTGGCAGACAAGCCATTCTGTTATCTACTTTCCCTTTCTCTATTCAAATCTGCCTCCTTCTGCTTTAGGGGGAAACACCTTTAATCTCTCCTGTAGGTGACTCTCTCCATTACTTACTTTGTCTATAGTGGGTACAACCTTCTCTCCTTTGCAAAAATAACACTTTTATTTCCACCTACCTGTTTTTATACAACTCTATTTTCAAAGACACAACCCCTACCAGGTCATTGATTTTTGTTGATTCTCTTAAAATTTATCACCATTTTCTTTATGAAGCTATACTACCTAAATCTTCCTTTCCTTAGCCATCACTGTGTAACATTTTTTCTTGTAAGTTGGTAGTAATGCATGAGTTAAATTTATGTCTCCAAAGAGATATCCTGTGCTGGTTGAATGTTTTCTTCCCCCACCACTTTCTCGCAGTGGAGGGCATACAATATGTTATGAGTAAATAATAAATAATAGATTAGTAACTACCTGCTGCTTCATGCAATTCATTGCTCTTTAATGAAAAATAATTATTCTCTATTAGTGTGAAAGATGCTATGATGTGCTGCCCAAACCCCCTCTCAGGAATGATGAATTTATTCTCTCAGCTGCTGAGAATGCTTTGGACAGAAATCTATGACCCCTTGTGGCATTTCAGAGATTGTCTCTACTGAAGAGAGCCACCTTGTCCAAGGCTATTTTCCCCTTCCCTGGGCAGTGAGCATCCTTGACTAGTCCATAGTGGGTGTAAATACCTGGTTCCCTTGCTCCATTCAGAACAACTCTGAAAGGTCAATCAGGTTAGAGAGTTTCCCTGGAAAACTTTCTGCCAACCTAAGTTCTCCCTCTTTTTATTTATTTATTTATTTATTTATTTATTTATTTATTTATTTATTTATTTATTGTTAAATCATAGCTATGTACATTAGAGCAATGAAGGGGTACAATGTGCTGGTTTCGTATACAGTTCAATGCTGCTTCCTTTCTTTCTCTTCTGCAGATACCAATCCCAGGACCACTCCCTCTTACACTCTAAATTCCTGAGTCTCCTTCTCAGAGAGCCCGACTAGGGACACTCAGTAATCACACCTTTTCCCTCCACTCATGAGGGAAATGGGGATGTGGATGAAGTGTAGTTAAGAAGAGAAACAATCAAAATTAACAATCAAGGCCAGGTGCAGTGGCTCACACCTATAATCCTACCACTCTGGGAGGATGGTGGATTGCTTGAGCTCAGGAGTTCAAGAACAGCCTGAGCAAGAGTGAGATCCTGTCTCTTAAAAAAAAAAAGTAACAAGCAGCAGGAGTAGGCGAACCTTGTATTTGCGTATTATGAAAAGTTTTTGTTTTGCTTGTTTATTGATTGCCTTTGCCTGATTTTTTTGTCATTCTTACTATCTTTATAAATATAGATGTTGGCTATGATTATCTTTAAAAGTGATAGGCAGAAATATGTAAGAGGAAGAATATTAAAGTGAGCATTGTAGTTGAATCGCACAGTTGCAATGAATGAAATGAAGAAATATTGGTAGGCCTTTCATTAATGCAAAAACTAATCTGCATCCTCAAAGAGAGCTGGTCCTATGATTTATTTCATCCAAGAATAAGTAGGGAATGTGTCAGCACTGCCTAAAAAAATGCTCTCTTATGTGTTTTTATAACCCCAAATGTGAACATTCGAAATGTCCTGAAATAGTAAAAGTACATTATTGCCTTTATCTGAGACTTAAATATCTGTACTTAAAAAAAAATTCTAGCAGCATGCATCATTATACACTTGCCCCCTCTGTGAAATCCACTGTACGTAGTCTCTCTACAAGTACTGACTAATTGGTTCAGTTCTGCCAATAAATGTAATGCCAATGATACTGCTCTTCAGTTTTATAAACATTCAAAAAATATTCCCTCAAATTGGCTAGCTCCATAGCGACCATCTTTGTAAAGATGAGCACCTTCAGCCATGAGATAAAGCATTCCACCCCTTGAAAATAACAGCAGAATATTTTTTTTTCCTTCTCTTCTTCCCCAATGAATATTAAACCTCTTTTTCTTGAAACGAAAGAATAAATTAAGCACAGAATTTTCATTTCTCAACTTCACATTAGTGGCAGTGGCAGGTCGGAAAGTGTCTTTGGGGGCAGCTTTGATGCTTGTTTTTCTTTCTGAGAAAAGCTACATTAGACCAAAAAAAAAAAAAAAAATGCCCCTGAGATTTAATTATCTTTCTATATTATTTTTCACTACAAAGCCACTTACTCTTTTATTGTGTTGCTCTGTGGGACAAAAATCTTGAGCAGATGCATTTTTTTTTTTTTTTTAATTTCTGATGGTAAAGGCAGTATAACTTCAAAGATGCAGGGCGATGCCTTTCTTGTCTTTGACAAAAGGGGCTGAGTGCTTTGAATAGTTTCAAGGTGACATTAAGGTTTGAGACCAAGATTAGTATACAGGAAATGTCCAGAATAAGGAATTTGAGGCGTTTCTCCCTCAGACATCATGTACTCTTGTTCTGTGTTTAAGCCTATTCTGGTTGCTGGTAACAAAATGTATGCATTTAGGTTATTCAAAAGAATGCTCTGCCATAAGAGTACAAGTTGTTCATACAAACCTCGGATAGAAGAGGGATAAAAATGCACCTGTAGAAAAGGCTGATGTCAAAAACTATAACGTGATAGGAAATTAAAAAAAAAATGATAGGAAATCAAGGAAACCCTCTTCTTAATCTTTCATGTGTTTATCTTTGCACAACTGTCATGGTTTGAATTTTTCTCTCTCTTACCAGGTTATTCTTTCCCTGTCCACTTGCTGGGATCCAAGTCAATCTAGAAATTCATGGCACTCCCCTGTTTCAACAATGTGGATCAGGAAACAGAAAAAAAGTAATCAGAACAAATGCCTGAAAAGTAGTAGTTAGGGATTCTTCTAGTTATTTTTAACTGTACCCTAACTTATTGTTGATTATACACATTTGTTCTGCTACCAAATATTGTTTATTCTATCTAAATATATATTTGTATCCACTGATCACCCCTACATTATCTCCACTATCCTTCCCAGCCTCCAGCAATTATAATTCTACCCTCTGTTTCCATGAGATCAGTTGTTTTAATGTTAATCTCTCACTTAATAAGAACATGTGAGATTTGTGCTTAGCCTCGTTCATGTAATTTCAAATCTTGGCTATTATGACTAGTGCTGCAATGAACATGAGAGTGTAGATATCTTTTGATATATAGAATTTCCTTCCTTTGGACATCTATCTAGCAGTGGAATGACTGGGTTATGATAGATTTACTTTTAGTTTTCTGAGAAACTTCCATACTGTACTCCATAGTGATTGCACTAATTTACATTCCCACCAGCAGTGTGCAAGAATTCCTCGCATCATTGCCAGAATTCCCTATTGCCTGTCATTTTGATAAAAAACAAAAAGCATTTTAACAGTAGTGAGATGATGAGATACATGAGTATAGATCTGCATTTCTCTGATTACTAAGGATATTACACATTTTTTACGTATACCTGCTGACCATTTGTTTGTCTTCTTTTGAAAAATGTCTATTCAAATCCTTTGCTCATTTTTTAAATCAGATTATTTGATATTTTTGCTATTCAGTTGTTGGAGCTCTTATATATTCTAGTTATTAATCCTTTTTCAGATGAGTACTAGCAAATATTTTCTCCCATTCTGTGATCTGTCTCTTCCAGGTATTGATTTTTCCCCATTTCTATGCAGAAGCTTTTTAGTTTGATGTGATCCCACTTGTTCAATTTTATTTTTGTTCACTGTGCTTTGGGGGCATTACTCAAGAAGTCCTTGCCCAGACCAATGTCCTGAAGCATTTCCCCAATATTTCTTTTAATTATTTTATAGTTACAGGTATTATATTTAAGTGTTTAATGCACTTTGACTTGATCTATGGATATGATAAGAGATAATTTCTAGTGTGATTCTTCTGTATATGGTTATCCAGTTTTCCCAGCACCATTTATGGAAGGCATTGTCCTTCCTGTACTGTTTGTTCTCCACACATTTCCAAAGATAAGTCTTCTATAAATTTGTGGATTTATTTCTGTGATTTCTATTCTGTTCTATTTGTCTATGTGTCTGTCTTTATGCCAGTACCCTGCTATTTTAGTTATTATAACTCTGTAGTATAATCTTATGTCAAATAATATGATTTCTCCAGTTTTGTTATTTTTACTCAGGATAACTTTAATTATTCTGGCCTGTCTATGGTTCTATATAAATTTTAGGATTATTTTTTCTGTTTCTCTGAAGAATGTCATTGGTATTTTGATAGAGATTATATTGAATTTGTGGAGTGCTTTAGGAAGCTTGCACATTCAAATCTTTCAATCCATGAGCATGACATATTTTTCCATTTTGATGTGTCCTCTTCAAATTCTTTCATTACTGTTTTATAGCTTTCTTTATAGAAATCTTTGGTTACGTTTTGTCCTAGATATAGTACTTCATTTGTAGCTATTATAAATGGGATTACTTGCTCGGTTCCTTTTTCAGACTGTTTATTATTGCATATAAAAATGCTATTGATATTCACATGTCGATTGTGTATTGTGCAACTTTACTGAACTTGTTTATCACTTCTAATAGTTTTTTTGTGAAGTCTTTACATTTCTCTAGATGTAAAATCAAATCATGTACAAACAAGGATAATTTTATTTCTTCCTTTCCAGTTTGGAGACCTTTATTTCTTTCTCTTGTCTGATTGCTCTAGAACTTTCAATGCTATGATGAATGATAATGGTAAAAAACAAAACAAAATAAAACAAAAAACAAACAAACAAACAAATGGTATCTTTTACTTATTCCAGTATCTGGGTCTTCTTCTATCAGATGATTCCTGCCACTGCCTAGACTTTCAAAAAAATTTTTTCAGGATTGTCTGTATCTGGCCATCTGGTGAATGATAAGAGATCATTCTGAGAATGATAAGAGAAGGATCTCATGAAAAAATTCTTAAGATTAGGCCTATAATAGAATACTTTACTTCCTCTCACATTCCCTTACATACACACGGATCAGTCCTAGGAGGCTGTGTTATAGAATCTACACATATACTCAGGAAGGAAAAGGATAAGCATTGTCCTTATCTTGACCTGGCTTTTTAGACAGACACCCTCAGGATTTCCCGCAGGTGTATCATTTTTTACTGGATGTGACCATATGAGGTCAAGTCCCAGGGATGCCTAGGATCCTGGAATTCTCTGAGAACAAGTGTTCTTGTGAACATTTCCAGGTGCAGCTTGGTGTTATTCCCTGGGTTCATCTCAAAAGTTGAAGGTGTATCATGTATGTGCATCCCTAAGCCTCTGTGGTCGCCTAGGGGTGGCTGTTTGTGAAGAATTTAGACACAACTTGCATGGGTAGGCTGAGTGCATGATGCAAGTTGTAGTGCAGAATAGAGCTGGGGTTGAATAAGAAGAGAAAGGTGGTGGCAGAGGGGTGGGGGCCTGGGACCATATCTTCCCATGCTGCCATTTTCTAGCAAGAACTCTGAAGACACTAAACAATTCTAGATTCAAACTTTGTTTTCCATATTGTTGTGAAAGTATTTGACAAGGATGGAAGCTAAAGTATAATTTATTTAACAGGTTTCCACCTTGATTCATAATTTCTTAACACTGAGATGTGTTATATGTGGGCATGCACTGGCACTCTTGTGCTTGGATTGGGCTCTAGAAACCTTTTCCACAGTGGATAATAAGTGGGATGTTATGCTTCACTTTGCTAGGTTCTAGAAGGAAAGAAAGACTTAAAATAGCTGTCTTCTGGAAGACAAGATAAAAATGTAATTGCTGTGTTTCATCAAGCCTTATTCAATGGACCATTTCTGCTTCTATTACCCTAAGCACTAATAAAAGGCAACTAATTAAAATCTCTGGTTTAATTTAATAATAACTATCCTTTTTTGAACTCTTATTATATTATGGACACTATGCTTACAAATTGCATGCATTATTCCATTTAATTTTAATAACTATGTTAAGAATTATTCCCACTTGAGAGATGAGAAAACATAAGCTGAGGAAGGGCGGTAGCAGACCTAGAATGCAAAGGGAGATTTACCTTGATCAAAAATGTCTTAACACAATAACTAAGAAAGTACAGTGAAGGTTAACCAGTTTCATGAAAATATTTCAAATTGTATATAAAAGCAGCACATTGTATCCCATAATTGCATTATTGTACACAGCTATGATTTAATAAAAAAATAAATAGGGCAGTGCCTGTGGCTCAAAGGAGTAGAGCGGTGGCACCATATGCTGGAGGTGGTGGGTTCAAACCCAGCCCCGGCCAAAATAAATAAATAAATAAATAAATAAATAAATAAATAAATAAATAAAAAGGTTCTCTTTTCAGCAATGATACATCATTACCTTAGATGGGAATGTATTTTGGATATCAGGAAGCCCACTGTCCTTTATGCTTATCTTGATTTCTGAATGATGTCTTTCAGAGTCCAGCTGGGTAGTTGACTTGCCTGTGTAGGGGCACTTCTAATGACAAGTTCTTCTTATATTCACACATGAGGAACATTCTCATATTACAGCAGTTACTTTTAACTTATGAAGTGTGACACCTGAATGTGTTGTGTTCACTAAGTTAAAATTGGTGACACTGCAGCTCCTTGGAGTTTGTACGCAAGTCATAATCTATCTTATCTGGACTTTCTGCTGATATCTGGACAGCCAATAATAATGAGCCAGCCACATGTCTCTCCAGTTGTGAAAAGTAACTATATTCATAACATAAAGATTCTGATTTTCTAAGTTGTTGTTCTATGCATTTCATTTTTCTTTTTATGGTGCAGGTGGAGGGATTAGGGAGACAGTTGAGTAGAGTATGGAGATTTGTTTTTCCTGATATGTGGCCCCAAACCAGTTCTCAAGGGAGATATGTGAGTATGTGTATACATACCCACACACACACACACACACACAAACACACACACAACTATAAAGAGCACAATCTTTAATTTATTATCCAAATTGAGACACTTCTGATAATGAATGTGTATTCTGTTAACAACTGTGGGTAAACAAAGGTAACTGAAGATCATGTTCACTCTAGCCACAAAAACTTTTTTGTCATTTTGGAACAGGATGTGTATTTCTATGACATTCTCAAAAAGGCAAAATATATAAGATCAGAACACAGATCAGTAATTTCCAGAGGCTAAAAATGGGGTAAAGGGATGACCATAAAGAGGATGGAACAAGGGGAATTTTGGAGATGATGTATTGTGATGGTTGCTATGTGACTGTTTGCAGTTGTCAGAGGTCCTAGAACTCTGCACCAAAACATGTATTTTACTGTATGTAAATTATACCTTATTTTAAAAACACAAAACAGCAGGGTTATAAGACTGCCAGAAATCTGAATTTAGAAGGAGTCATTTCCTTTTATTTTTGACTATAAAAGAAAAATAAAAGGAGCATTCTCAGAAACACAAAACAAAATTACTATTAGTTCTGCTTCATGACAAAGTTAAATAATACCACTCTAGAATCATTATGACAGGGTAAAATCCCTCTTGTCACACACTACGTGGCAGCTAGGGAACACTATGGAGCAGAGAATCACCAACATACTACTTGGGGGAACCAGCAGAAGTGAGGAAATGTTCAGGGAGATGTGACTGAGGAACCCTATAGAGTTGGTGCCCCCTGGAAGGCAGAACCAATGAAACCTAGGAAGGAAAGGCAGAGAAGGACTGCTAAATAAACTACTGGGACGAAGCAGATTTGTTCATGAGAACATTTGGGCCATATCTTGAGTAACAGCGTAAGTATTTTGGTGGAGGGGATCATTGTTACAAATGATGAGGTCAGTAGGAACATATTCAAATTCATGTGCTCACATTGATATCCACAGATGGGTGAGGTCAGCAAAGCTTGAGTTATGGAAGACTTATGTGAACTGTGTAAGAGCATTTTAATTGCCTTCTTCTACTTCTTTTGAATGGTTCACATTATTTTCGTATTAGTGCAATTACTATTGTTCAATTTAAATAACACTAATCTCCTTTATACTTGCATATAATTAGCATTAGCTCAATTTTTGTCTACTAATGCTTTATTGTATTCCATCTTGTCCTGTTTTTCCATTTCAAAATAACAATGTCTTTACTTTTTCTAGGATACACTGAAATCCCCAAGACCCATCAGAACTCTAACATTCAAGGATTCTACAATTACACTTGTATTTAAGATGCCAAATAGATTTGGTGCCATTATTGATACTGACAGATTACACGTATTAGGGAGAATGGCTTCAAATCTTGGCCCCATGTCTTGCTATAAGAAATTAAGCACCATTTTCACATGTGTGCAAAAGGATAGAAGTCAAAGTACTTTCTCATAGGTATAGTGTTGTTTTAAGTATAAAAGCTAGAAGCAAAGTAAGAAATCTATTTTAAGGTCTTATACCAACATGTAGTACATAGTAAGCTTTCACTAAGTGTCAACTGTGTTCAAGGCCTGAAATTAAGACTCAGTATTACCTGCTAAAGCTGAAAGTCCTCAAATGGCCCATGGGTAAGTTGTGCTCCCCAACCCTATTCCTGCAGATACGGAGACCACATATATGATCTCCTCATTATAGAGAACACATATAGCCCTGGATAGTGCCTATTTATATCTCGAGTCGTAGTCTTCTTACCTCAGAATTATTCAAACAAGCTCATTGCATCCTGTTATTGGAACCAGGGGTCACCTCGTCCTCTTACTGGTCTAAAGTTTACCTCCCACAGCCCCTCATTATCCAAGCTCTTCCTGGGTGTAACTCTCTGTGTATGGCCTTGACCGGCATGCAGTATCTAGCGCCTCTGGTAAGCTGCTCTTGCTCTGCAACTGCATCTGTGTCAGGTGGCAGGTGTCCAGTTTGCCCTCTAACAGGATGAAGAGGAGGTGACTGAACACGCCGTTAGTGAACATGACAAACAGAAGCACCAGTACTAATAACTAATACTACTTCCACTATTCATGTGAATACTCCAAGACTTTAGCGAAGGATAAGCAGCTACACAGACTGCAGCTCTGAGACTGATTAATGCCAGTCCCAGTGGACTTTTGCTTCAAAATTCATAATGCTGTGATTCTGATTCCCACCCAAGAGGTTAACAAAGCGCTGTGTTTTATGCAGAGCTATCTATAGCCTAGGAACAAATTAGCAGATTTCAGTACAGAACCTGTAAGTAAATCATCCCCAAAGACTGGGGAAGCCTGACACAGAACTGTGGCCCCCTCTCTAAAGCTTGTTGATCTAGGGACATGTGTGAGGATGTGGGTAGGTATTAATATGTATAAGATACTTAGGGATTTTGCACATCTTTATCTAAACTAAGCTCAAGATCTGCTGTGTGGAGACTGAAATGATAACAGCTGGAGAAGTCTAAGGAAATAGAGATGGTCGTGTCCTCAGTGACTATATACACAACTCAAATACTCCCAGACCACTCTAGCTCTGCATGCTAATGGTATCATATAGCAACAAATGTAAATCCTTTATAAGGACATGGCCCCTATTTGATTAATTCAAGTCCACCGTAACATCTCCAATGAAATGGCTTGAGAGTCCATAGCGGGTATTTTATAGGGTTTTGTTCTATTCTCTGCATAACTTTCCTTAGTCATGTACAGACTTGCTGCTGTCTGCGCTCCTGCAGTCATCTGTGACCTCATTCACATACCTTCCAAAGTTACTAACTTTTCACATTGCCAACCCTTGATTATATGGTGTTGAAATAACCCTACTTTGCCTACAGTCTTCAGGCTAACTTTTTCCGAAAAACATGGTTGATCCACATTTTCCTACCAAATTAAAATCACTTTAGTAGGGGCCAACCTGAGAGATAGAGCTAGGTTCCCTTATTGGAGAATAAAAGGTAGTTAGAAAGTCCTAGAATTAGAATTTGTACTGGAATTCTTGGCCAGAACAGCCAATGCAAGGAGTGTCAGTTGTGACACAGGGAGATGCTTGAAAAGGAGATTCAAGTTAAGCAAGTCACAGTCAACTAACTGGTGGGGCAGGTGAGAAATTTTCCTCCAGCCCTATCTGAGAAGCGTCCTGCACTCAAAGTGGAGCAGGCCTTGTTGAGGCCTAGAAATGTTATTCCAATTACCCCGTCCCTGCATCCCAAGGAAACAGCATTGGGAAGGTGACTTGAGATCAAATCTGTCAAAACACAGAGCACCAGTCCAGTGCCCACTGCCCACTGCAGCGAGTCCTACAGACGTCTGGGTTGTATAGTCTTAGACATTCTGATGAGGGTATTGGGAGGAATGGGAGCCCTGAGGAATGTACTCTGAGAGCCATCTCTGGTTCTTCTCCATCCCCCAGCTTGAAGCCCCGGCTGCCTCTCAGGCAAGACACCTGAGTGATTTTTCTATCACTCTTTAATAGTTAATCCCCACCTTGTCAGTTAAAAGATTTCAGCAACTCCCTTAGGCCAGGTAAATCCAAGTAAGTTTAAATTAGATGCCTCAGTAACATCCGTCATTCAAAAAGCTTCCAGAGCAAGCCACACCATCTCCCTCATTATAGACAGAGGGTCTTGAATATAGCTCCTTAATGGGTCTTCTTTGTGGCTCTGGGGCAGAATGGGATCCATCTGTGTGACACCACAGTTGGAATATATTTTATAGCCTTTAGAAAGAACACATTTTACATTAACATGAAGCCCCAGCATTTCTCAATACAGGTGTAAAAGTCTGCTTTTAGCAGATGCTGTTAGCAGTGCAGAAATCTGATTGTGTCACTCTTGTGCTAAAACATATTCAAGGACTCTCGTCACCTACTGAAGCATGTCCTCCCTTTTCATGCAGGAGTGTAGACTCTACTAGAGTTTAATCAGACACACTGTTCCAGTTGCACTTCTGCATGATGCCTCTGACATGTGAACACCTCCAGCCAAACAGCTCCATGCATTCCTTTCTAGGACACGCTTTCCTGGATAATGTTCCCTACCTAGGCTCACATCTGCCCTGCTATGGGGAATGCCTTCTGTGCTTCCACCTGTCCTTCTGAAATGTTACCCACACTTCAGAACCTTTCTCAAATACCATCTTCTCCATTGTGCCTTTCCACAACCTAATATGGATAAAGCATTTCCAACCTACAAATTCTCATAATACCCTGCATTTGCATTATCTAAGCATAAACACACTAGTTCCGATTCTATAAAGCTGTCCAGCTTGGTCCTAGTAACAGTCATCTTTGTGTTGGTCATCTATGCCTGGACCAATGCCTTATACATAGGACTTTCTCGTCACATGTCATTGGATAGGATTTGGTTCTACTTCTCCCTTTTTTGTAACCCTTATCGGCTTTTTTGTCTCTTTCATATGCTGAGTATCAAACTCATGACAAGGTCAGGAAGGAAGGTCATCTTCAAACAAACGTCAACTCTTATTCTAAACTTCAGGGGAACAAAGTTTGCTACTAGTGTGTAAAGCACTTTGGAAGAGAAAAAATAATAATAACTGCTATTATTATTAGTAATTTTCATTCATGTCCTATGTCTTGGGAAACTAACACCCGCAAGAGAGAGAGCGGGTGTGGCACACTCAGAAATTCAGCTAATGGAACTGGTTATGAAATTTTAAATGGCAAAGTCTCTTTGGGTTCTGAGCTTACCCCTATGGCTAATGATTTTCCATTGTAGAAATATGGCCAAAGTGGCAGTGGCATCTGTTTTGAGGAAGGGACAAAAAAAAAAAAAAAATAATAATAATAAATAAAAAGTTCATATCTGGGTTCAATTTTGGCTTCCTTTCACAACGGTTTAAGCAATTAATTCAGATTTATGTTTGTGGCTTTTCTTCCTACAAGTTTACCATCTTTTGGTTCTTAACGAACACTTTTTCATTCCTAAAGCAAATTAAAAAATTCATGATGATAAATGCATAATGATAAAATCTTACCTCTGCTTTGAGACCCCTGTAAAACTTGCCTCAGGGGGACATTTTTAAAATCTGTGCAGCTATTGTCAATTTGTAAACTCCTGGCCTTCTGAGTGTGTCCAATGGAATCAACTTTGAAACAGGGGTTGAAGGTTCTTATTTATCTGCTGAAGAGACAGTTAAACGGTAGGCATTCGGATAAAAGAAATGTGACTGAAGGAAATCATGAAAATATGCTTTTAGATCCTTCTGCATTTCAAACTCAAGCAATTTAAGCATTTGAAAACATAGTAATAATTTTTCTCAAGTATAATAATTCCTGTCAGCATCTGTATTACAGAAACTTAAGAGAATAAACAAATGATAACATGTCTGTTTGGGGACAACCAGAATCCGAACCATAAGAGAATTATAGAGAAATTCAGATTTATTTTTTATCTATATACTGAGTTGTATGAATTGCCTGTGCACAAAATATTTTATTTGAGATTCCACAGGAACTGACAAATAAATAGATAGCTTTTACATAATTAGGATTTTTTTAGGCCATAAATGTCTCTGAAATTATAGATAATTATTTACCTCTTTAAACATAGCTTTCTTCTCTCCAGTTTTTAAAATAATAATTATTATAGAGTAACATTGTACTTAAAGTGCAAACGTAAATTTCAGACTAGGGGAAATAGAGTCAAATACATTTTCTATTTGAGAGCTCAATTTAAATTAGTTTCTATGTTAACATTTATTTACATCAATTCATTAATTTGTTTAGCAAATATAGTCTAAATAATGTGCTGGCTGCTCAAGTTGCAAAAACAAAGACAGCATTATATCCTACTTTCAAGAGGCTTGGCCTGATTCTCACCTTAATTCCAGTGCTAAGCTGTGCATGTCCGATCTCTATCACACATTCACTATACACAGCAAATGGCCTTGGTAAGGCCTATGGGGGAAGAAATAATAGGATACGAAATGACCCAAATGAATGACCCCTGGAAAAGAACATATTTTATCCATTAAAAAAATAGACTCCAAACTGAAGTCAGCCTCCAAAGTGCTGAAAACAAGTGAGATGCTGGAGGAAAACACAGAACATGCTTTTACATTTATTGTTATCCCATATTCTTGATTTATTTATTTGTGTATGATTTCTCTTGTGTGCATTATACACAATACAATGAGCTATGTTCTGTAATTAACTTTTAATTTATGGTGTACATGATTTTAAAAAAATGTATGCTACTTCCCTTGGAATTGTTAAGCTGTTGAATGATTTGAAGATGGTAACAACATAAACTGTTTTCTGTTTGAGGAAGATGACGTGGTGACAGTGTGGAGGGTAACTAGAAGGAAGAGAACAGTGACAAAGATGCAGGTAAAGGATGATGCTTTTCTGAACTAAAGTAAGCAAAGTGAAAACAAGGCACAGATGACAGTTTTGAGGCATATTGGAGGATGAATCAACAGAACCTAACATAAGGTGGGCCACGGGGGAGAAAGGTTATCTAAAAGACGCCACCTTTCAGATTCTAGTTTTGGTGATGAAATCAATGGTACATCATTAATTTGGATACATAATACAAGAAAGGATTGGGGCTGATTTGGAATAAGAAGAAGTATGAGTTCAGTCTGAAATTTGGGTTGGAGTGAGAGAGGGCATATTTCTAAGTAGAAATGTTCAGGTAACAGTTGAATACTTAGATCTTTTACTGAAGAAGGACCAGATGGTGATTCAGATTTATGGGTGCATTTAAACATAGATGATAGTGAAGTTGTTTATCTTTTAAATGAGGAGACCAAATTTAGATTTCTTGGAAGCACTTAAAACCTTGTGCATAGATGGAATAAATAGTTTTTCTATAGTCTCATTTCTTAGTGCTAAAAAATTCTTCCTGAAACAAATTATTTGTTACAGAGGTCTACATTTCTGGTCCCAAAGGTGGGAATCTTGGTGTACACAGAGTAAAATGAAGGGGACTGGTCTACTCATGAGGATGGCTGTGGGGAAAAAAAAAATCAAAAAAATAAGAAAAGCAAACAATCCAGGACCATTATGCTAAGTAAAATAAGTCAACAATATTACATGATCTCATTTATATGTAGACTCTAAAAAAAGTTGAATTTATACAAGTGGAAGTAGAATGGTGCTTACTAGAGGCTGAAGGGGTGGTGTGGTGGAGCAAGGGAACTAGGAGTTACTGGTCATGGGTACAAAGGTTCAGTTAGACTGAGGGAACAAGTTTTTAAATCTATTGCATAGCAAGGTAACTAACTATAGTCAATAATAATACATAACATATCAAAAATAACATAAGAAGTAAATTTCCAGTGTATCACCCTGATGCATGATACCATGAATGGTATGTGAACCCAACAAACTCACATTTGGCAAACATGTTACTCAGATATCTTTGCTGCCATTGACAACCTAACAAACCATCATAAATTGTAAATATAAACTTTAATAATGACCTCCAGTTAAATGTAGATTCTAAGCCTAACAATGTCATTAGGCTCTGATTTCAGTTTTCTTCTTGGACTAATTTTCATTTGTGGCATATAGATTCTGGTACATAATAGGTGTTTATTATAATATTCTTTGAAAGCATGAATGATGATGAGCTGCATTCTACTAAGAAATATGGAAGAAGATTCTTTTGCTGATTATTCCAGCAAATTCTCTTTATTAAGTGTTGTTAACTTGGTATGAATCTCTTGCTTATTGTGGCCAGGGGCATGATACACACAGATGGGCCAAGAATCAATCCATGATATTTGATACAGAAAAAAGTACAATTTGATTAACCTATATTTTAAAGCATAAATTTTGTGCCTGATAGTCTGTAAGATAGGATCTTATAGAGATATATATATCTTCTCTGTCTTCAAAGAGTCTACCACCTGTTAAAGAAATTACCTTTAAGCTTCAGATATAGAATGGCAAATTTGATGATGCCTACCCTTTTATTTCTGGGATATCAAAAGCTGTGAAGTTAGTATATCTCACAGAAGCTCCAAAATTCACTGTGAAAATCCTTAGTCAAATTATTGTTATTAAAAATAAAATGTGTTTGATACTCATTAACAGCAACTTTTTATACATAGTTTATGTATTTTGCTTTCTAGGCTAATCATTACTATATTTTGTAAACGAATTTTTCCAAAAGGAAGTTATCCTGAATGTCTAATATTGTTTATTGTGTCCAGTAAAAAATACATGTTTTTAAAAAGTTTGTTCTTTGAAGGTTGTAAAAATAATACCACAAGGAGCTATCTGAGTCAAAGCTGTCATCATACAGAGAGTGCCATGCTACAGTTTATTCTTCAGGGTGAAGCCATATGTTCTGACTTTACTGAGAGTTACAAGTTCTAACTCTCAAGACTAAGGCCAAATGCATGCAGTTATTTGGAAAACCAAGTGGAACTTTGTTGCTTATCCTATCAACTTTTCCATCATCTAAGGTCTTGGCTTAGAATGTTCTTGTGATAATGTAAGAAATATATAGCAAGACTGTAACATGTCTGTCATCAAGAGGAAGGAACTGACAGAAATGTTGCTTCTTCTATCATCAGAGCTTCTATACTGAAAGGACTAAAACTTATAAATTGACCCATGTGAAATGGCCCCCTTTTGGGTCAAATTTGTAAAATACCAATATACCTAACATGCAGGCAAATAATAGCTATTTAAGTACGTGACTATCCAGAACATGGTAAAAATAGATGCAACGTTTTAATCTTGTGTTGTTTATATTCATGTGTAGCTTCGCCAACTCTTCCTTTATTGATAGTGCTGGTCAACTTTAGCTCTGGCATAGGGGAGGTATCACAAATATTTGATTAGCAGGGCTCAAATTAAAGAGTCTGCAATATTGCCTCATTAAAGTCATATCCATTGACTATTTGTGGGAGAAGGGCCTTAAGTAAAGAATTCTTCACTTCCACCCTGTTACTCCAAATTCAATAATACTGACTTTAGCACCTTATCATAGGAAATTGACATAATTAAGCACTCTTCAAAGAAAAATAGACTCTGATGTCTCTGATGTTATTAAATATTTACTGTGCATATCATTGCAGTGAATTTCCTGACAGAAAGGGATTCTACCAAAGTAGATCAAATGGGAACGTCACATTGCCTCGTAGCAAGTGTATTCACCTCTGTAAATTATTAAACACTATGTATATATATATTTATATATATATGCATAAAATATAAATGTAGTAGTGCGTAATATGGAGATTGAAGAGTCTATGAAAGAAATTATGGTTAAAGTATATTTGCTAGTACTCCCAATTCTGGTTTAGACATGAAGCGTGCTATATTTATCTATGCAGGCAGGGATTCCCTCAGACCAATGTTCACATAAAGCTGTAATTAGAAGTAAGAAGGTAAAAAATAATAATTAAATTATAGCAGCAGGTGAACTCATCGGGCAGAAATTTTAAACCAATGTAACTAAGAAAGGATACTGAATTGGAAAACCAACCCAAGTTATATGTATAGAGCTCAAGTTGGCTGCTTTTGATAGAAAACTCAAATGGGCAAAGTCTGGTTGATGATATCTGCTGGGTATTTACCGTATATATTCAAGTATAACTCAAAATTTGTGCCGAGTTCGGGTTTTTCGGCACAAATTTTGTGCCAAAAAAACTCGGCTTATACTCAAGTATATACAGTAAGCTTATGTTCTTGCTGACTAGTAAAAACTGCATTCATTAGAAAGACCAAGGCATCCAGAATGAAACACTTATCTTTTGTTGACATAATATTAAATTTTAGTCTTTGAGTGTCTCCTCTGGATTTCACCTAGGAGAGCAGAGGATTCAGACATTTTGTAAAATCATTTGATTTAAAATAATAATAAGTGAGTTATAGCTTTCATGTGAAAGCCCTAAATTAGTTTCATAGTAGGGCTGAGTACACTGGATACATTTTCTTCCATTCTTGAGATACTTTACTAAGAAGAATATGTTGGGGGAAGGGGGAGAGGGAGGGGAGGGAGAGGGGAGAATGGGAGGAAAGAGGGTGACTGGTTAGATTACACCTGTGGTGCATCTTACAAGGGTACATGTGAAACTTAGTAAATGTAGAATATAAATGTCTTAACACAATAACTAAGAAAATTCCAGGAAGGCTATGTTAACCAGTGTGATAAAATGTGTCAAACAGTCTATAAAACCAGTGTATGGTGCTCCATGATCACATTAATGTACACAGCTATGATTTAATAATAAATAATAATAATAACTATAATAATCATATAAAAAAAAAAAGACCCGAAGCTTTTCATAAAGATTAAAATAACAGAAACGGGCTCAGTGTCCATAGCACAGTGGTTAAGGTGCCAGCACATACACCGAGGCTGGCGGGTTTGAACCCGGCCCAGGCCAACTAAACAACAATGACAACTGCAACAAAAAAACATAGCCAGGCATTGTGGCGGGCACCTGTAGTCCCAGCTACATGGGAGGCTGAAGCAAGAGAATCGCTTAAGCCCAGGAGTTTGAAGTTGCTGTGAGCTGTGGCACCACGGCAGTATACCCAGGGTGACATAGTAAGAGTCTGTCTAAAAAAATAATAATAAATAAATAAATAAAAATAAAAGAGAAACTGTAATCAGCTGGTTTGAACTTTTCAAAACTCTGCATATCCCACTTAGCTACTCATCTCAGGACAAATACTACACCAACCATTCTCAAACCATCTCATACCTGGTCATGAAGTTTGCTAGTAATTGGTATGCTAATGCAAAAATAATTTTATTTTCAGAGCAGCACCAGAAAATACAAATACATATAAAATGAAGAATTGAAGTATTATGCATGTAGGCTAAATATCTATCACATACAATGATAGATGTTTTACTGTACTTTTATTGTTAAATTATCAAGAGAAATTTAGGTAAATAATAGTATTAGCACTTTCTAAATGAGGAAAGTGGAGTTCCTATGGGGAGGAAAGTGTAGAACTTGAAATTAATTCCAGATTTGATCCAAAGACCCACATTTTATTCCTTGCATAATGTTGCTTCTCTTCAAATGAATTGAAAGAATACACTTTTAAGACGTGAAATAAGTAGGATATTTCAAAGTTAAGATAGAAAGATGTAAAAATTAAAATAAATAATAAACAGGAATTTGCAGAGTCTTAAAGTTAATGAGGTCTTTAATTAAGACATCATATCACACTGTTTTGTCCACACTGCCAGCTCCCTCAACAGAATATGGTAGAGGCAAAGGTTAAAATAAGACTCAAAAGGCATACCTCTGTATTTTTGGGGGGCTTGCAAATCTAAACTCACTGGGTGTTTTCTACTGATCATGTTGAGATTGGTTCCATTGTAACTTTCTGAATACAATCATGACCTAACCAAAAATTTTATTTTAACAAATAAATACAATTTATTAATAACAATCTTAAATATCATGTACCATTTCTGAGGATCTGAAGAGCTTTATCAAATTCTTTGGGAAATAGTTTTGTTTTGTTTTCTTTTGGCTTACTCTTTATATCTGATAATAATAATTTAAAAAAGCAGAAGATATTTTACAAATGCACTATGTAATTGCTAAACTACACATCATTTGATTGAGTACACAATTAGACATCATTTACCTAGATTTTGTTCACACCTTTTACTGCTTATTAAATAAATGCATATACTATAAATAATTATTATAGAAATTTTAATGAATATAAAATATGTATTAGTAAATAGTACAGAGAAGCAGAGCAAAAAAAAAAAAATAAGCATACACAAAATGACTGTCAGCATTTTGGCATATATTTTTTCTTACATTTATTTATGTACACTTCATATGTTCTGATCTGTATATGTATTGTGTATAAATACAGATGATTTTTTTCTAGAATTTTTATTACCTCCTATATGAACTTTCCCTATGTCGGTATAAATTCTTTGCATTAATAATTCAAGTGTTATTAATGTTTAATTCTTCAAATGTGACTTATCACCCTATAGTCAGGCTTTTTATTTTTATTTATTAATTTTTTGCCCAAGGTAAATGATGCTTTGGCCAACACTATAATGCAAAATCATTCTTTTGCAATTATAATGCTTGCCGCAGCATTTCTTTCAAGAAGGGGAATAATTAAAGGATATAAGGTTATAAATATCATTCTGAAAACTTTCAAACATGTAGGAGAGTAAAGAGCATAACATATTTTAATAAACTCATATATAGCCCCTAAGTAATTGTCACTGTTTTGTGCTATTAGATTTGACGTATTCCTCAACGTGCTCTTCTTTTGTTCCTGGTGTAGGTGGGGTTTTTTATTACTAGTTTTATGGAAGAATTTTAGAGACTCTTCAATATATCACTATTTTTCACTGCTAAATATTTCAATTTCTAAGAACAACAAGAACATTTTACATAACGGCTAAATCATAATTGCATCTAAACGTAACAATACTTAAAAAATTTTAAATTAGCAATGACTCTTTTATGTTATAAAATATTCAGCCCATATTAAAATTGTATAATTAAAATAAAGGTCCTGTTACCCAGTTGGTCAATTGAAATCAGGATCCAAGTTTCACCTGTCCCATTTGGCTGTCCTCTTCTATTTGTTAATTCTCTTATCATTTATCACGGTTTTTATTTTATCTCTTCTGTCAAAGAAAACCAGTCAGCTTCTCAGTAGAATCTCCCATATTTCAGCCTTATCTGATTGTTTTATTCATGGCATCATTCAACTCACCCCTATATATTCTTCTCTTCTTGAAAAATGGAAGGTAGACCTAAAGCCTTTGTCACATTTCTTTCTAGGTACTGTTTTGTCCTTCACATTACGTCACATCAGGAACAACACATTGAGCTTTTCACTATGGTAGCGTGACTTTTTTCCTCTTGTTGGCCTGACTCCTCTATTATAAGCTTTTTTCTTTCTGTATATAATCAGTGAGTCATCCATGGAGTAATTCTTTATTTTCTTCAATAAGTTGTCTGTTTACTGTTCTACTAGAGGTGTTACCAACCATTGATAAACATTACATAAATCAATTACTTCATTAGTAATTGCAAAAGTTTTAAAAGCTTTCTTAATCATGTTGCCTGATTGCTTTCTTGAAAGATTTTATGAAATTAAACAGCCATATTGACATCTAATTATATCTTTATCAATATACCCTTGCTGTCAACACTGAGTGTTGTTTTAGGCAAAATTTTACTTACTTGGTAGATACATATATGTGCATATATATATACACACACACACACACATAATATATATATATAATAAACTTATATCTAGCCCCTACATAATTATCGATATTTTGTATTTTATATTGTAATATATGTATATATATTCATATATATAATATTATATACTGTATATAATATTATATAGTGTATATAAAGCAATTAAAAATGATTTCAGATTTTCCTCTGCCTTCTATTGTCACATAATACTACATATTAATTACTCTGAAACTTATGAGAGAATTGTATGTTTCCATTCTATATCATACCTCTTTTGTCTATATTTGCATTCAGTTTCTAACCATAGTTAATTAGATTATAACAAACTACGTTTTAAACACCATGTTTCATTAATTTTAAAAGACTTTTATGCTCGGTACCTGTAGCTCAGTGGTTCAGGCGCTACCTACATACACCGAGGCAGGTGGGTTCAAACCCTGCCTGAGCCTGCTAAACAATGACAACTGCAACAAAAAATAGCCGGGTATCATGAGAGGTACCTGTAGTCCCAGCTGCTTGGGAGGCTGAGGCAAGAGAATAGCTTAAGCCTAAGAGTTTGAGTTTGCTGTGTGCTGTGACACCACAGCACTCTACCAAGGGTAACTTAGTGAGACTCTGTCTCAAAAAAAAAAAAAAAGACTTTTACATTTTGTGACTTTAAGAATCTTATATGAATTACACAGTTTAATATTCATGGCATCTTTATTATCAACCCCATTTTGGAAATGAGGATATCAGAGTGGTATGGAGCCAAGTTATCCATCTCCAAACCCTGTATATATAACCAACATAATGGTTTGGTTGCTATGGTTTGGTTGCTATGATACTTACCCACGCTATTTTTCCTAGGGGCCCTCCAAATTATCAGACACATCAAATATTAAAGGACAGCTTTTTGATACTTTTAAAAATAAGTAAACACTTATGCGAGTATAGATTTCTTAAATCACAACTTCTCTTCCCTCAAAACTCTGTACATATGGATTTTTAAATCATGTGCTTCTTAGAAAAAGAAGCAAGCATTAACAGAAAATTATGTATTTTATGAACAAATTAGTACATCAAACAGATTATCGATTTGTTTTTGTTTTATTTAGGGGTCAGCAATTGTTTTCTGTAAAGAGCCAAACAGCAAGTATTTTCAGCTCTGTGAAGTGTGCAGTCTATTGCAACTGGTTGACCCTGCTGTTGTAGTGGGCAAGCAAGCAGAGAAAACGGATGAATAAACAAGTGTGGCTGTGCTCTAATAAAGCCTTGTTTATGAAAACAGGCAGTGAGCCAGATTTGGTTTATGATCCAGTTTATAGAGCCCTGGTTCTGTTTTTGACACCTGGATTTCTCAGAGTATCTAATCTGTTGCTGTACATAATTACTTATTCACTTGAGCGCAGGAGTTTGAGGTTGCTGTGAGCTATGACTCTAAGGCATTCCACCCAAGGTGACTGAGTGAGACTCTGTCTCAAGAAAAGAAAGAAAGAAAAACAGAAGAATTGAGGGAGAATAGTGAATCAAACTCCTTTTAGAGCTTATAACCATCTGGGCTATTCTGGTTTAGAAAAATACATGTTTTGCATGGATAGCTTGAAAATATTATTCTAAATCCATCTTCATTGATTATTTTTTTATTGGACATTTTCCCCTCATCCATACTCTTAACAGTCTTATTTTCATTTATAGTCTGGTTGCCATTTAATATAAGTTTGTAGATATATTTAATGAAATATATTGGAGATAATATTGAGAACTGTGTATGCTTCCATATTTAATTAGTTTATTTTTCCAATACTTTTCCAAACACTGTTTTATCATTAAAAACATATATATAATAATGCACTTTGGTCAAAATTAAATCCAATTTATGTGTGAATTAGTCACTATTTTCTTTTCTTTTCTTTCTTTTCTTTTTCTTTTTTTTTTTTTTTTACTTCTTTTCCTTTCCTTCACCCCCTCCCTCCTTCTCTGTCTGGTCTCCCCTTCCCCCATGCCCCACCATGTCATTAATTGTCATTAATTTTCCTCATATCAAAATTGAATACATAGGATTGTTTCATACTTCTCCATTCCTGTGATGATTCACTAAGAATAATGTGTTCCTCCTCCATCCAGGTTAGTACAAACACTACAAAATCTCCATTTTTTATGGCTGAATAATATTCCATGGTATACATATACCACAGCTTACCAGTTCATTCCTAGGTTGAAGGAAATTTAGGTTGTTTCCACATTTTAGCAATTGTAAACTGGGCTGTGATAAACAGCCTAGTACAATAAAAGGGTTTTTTTCTCTTCTGGATAGATGCTCCGTAATAGGATTGCAGGATCAAATGGGAGGTTTATGTTGAGTTCTTTGCGGTTTTTCCATATTCCTTCCAAAAAGGTTGTATTCGTTTGTAGTCCCACCAGCAGTGTAAAAGTGTTCCTTTCTCTCCACATCCACGCCAGCATCTGCAGTTTTGAGATTTTGTGATATAGGCCCTTCTTGCTGGGGTTAGGTGATATCTCAGAGTGGTTTTAATTTGCATTTCTCTAACTAATGTTTAAGTGCATTAATTAAACATTAATTTTTGATTCAACTCGTTAATATGTTGTTTTGGATATTGGATCCTCATTTATAAGTGAAATACATTTGTAATTTCCCTTTATACTAATATATTTTCCCCAATCTTAATATCAGATGTATCCAGATCAAGGAGAATGATTTTGAAGTATTTCTTCTTTTTCTATTGTCTTTAAGATTTGGCATGATCTGTTTTTTGAA
>CAUYPK010135017.1:0-19835 GCA_963574355.1 Loris lydekkerianus
GTGGTTTCTTGCTAGGACTTATATTTGTATAACAAAAAAACACAAACAAAAGAAAAATTTTTGCGGGGTTTCTTTTTTCTGGGGGGGGGGGGGGGGGGGGGGAGATGAGACCATTGAGACAATAAACTTTATTTCCATACCAGGACTCTTATTCCTAATGTTCCAGGAAATTTCTTTAAAGTGCAGAATAGCAAAAGATCATGTTTCTTTCACATAATATTGGATCAGAGTACCCCAGTAGTAGCAGAAGTTTATTTGCTTTCTTTCAAAAAATGATTTTTTTCCCTCTTGGCACCTTACTGTTTGCAATGTATATTGACATAAAAAACAAGCTCACCTCTGTCTGGTCAGCTGTAATGTTGTGAGCTGGTAATGTTAGAACAAAATTTCTTAGGAATTGAGCTAAATACTGGGAATACAGTAATAAGTTACGATGGTTCCTAGTCCCAAGCAGCACAAAATCTAGCCATATTAACAGGTAAAAAATGTTAACCATCAGCAATATGATAGATCTCTGTAAAGGAAATGGAAATACAGATGAGGGAACAATTCTGCCCAGGTAATTTATCAAGAAAGTTTCATTGAGGAGATAAATTCTGAAATGGACTGTGAAAGAATGAATAAAAGTTTTTCAGGTGAACTATCAAAATATATTCCCAGCACTTACAAAGCTATTTTCCATTATAAGATAAGCTCATTATCATACTGGTTACCTTTTCCACTGCTTCCAAGAATAAAATGCTTCCCTATTTTAATAAAAGTTGTTACCCTGAAAGCAGGCTCAGGGAGCTGTTCGTATCTGGTAGGCCTTGTTGGGGTGGACCCTGATAATACATTACATTCTGTTGTCATTATCAGTCAGATTCAATGTTTACATGCCATCAGCAAAATGTTTTCTGTATCAGAGGTAGCTTAGTATCATAAGAAAAAAACTTGAAAATATATTTCTAAGTATCCCAGTAACTTGTTTAGTCATTTATTCTAAACATTAGGAATAAGAGCTAGAAAAATACGCAAAAGATTTGATTACTGGGAGATAAGGTGAAGTAATTTTACTTAGAAATACCAATTAAACTTCCCTATTCTTTAGGAAAAACATTCTCATGCTTGCTGAGTTTTGATTCTCTTTTTTTTTTCCTTTTTTTTTCTTTTTTTATTTTAGTGTCTCAGATTCATTCTTAAGGAACTGAGAACTTAATCTTCCAAAATGTCAAGTAAGTTTCAATTTTTATATTTATCAATCTATGTTAATAAGAGACTAATGCCCTAGCAAATGGGAATTCCAAAATACTCTCATTTTTTTTTCTTCAAAACAGGACCATTGGTAGTTTTGTTGCATAGTATTATATCTCAGTTGTTTACAAGAAGTTATTTATTTTCTTTCAAACAGAAAGACCATCTTATGCCCCACCTCCCACCCCAGCTCCTGCAACAGTAAGTTTTAATTTTCTTGTTAATGTAATAGCCAAGTCTGGCCTTGATACAAAAACCCAGATGTCTTCCAGTGACAGTCACTCAATCATCACAGCAACAGGATGAAAATTTCAGCTAATAAAAACAGCACTTCCTACTAAATAAAATAATTCTTTTAATTTTACCTTGAACCAACCCCAGCATTTAAAGAAACACTGCGAAATTCCAACCTCCTATGCTCAATTTGTTTGTTTTTCTTAAAATGGGAAATAAGTGACAAGTTTAACACTTCTTTCTTATTAATCTTAACTATAAAGAGTCTTTTAAGTTGATGTTGAGTGAATGCTCATTGTGGCATTTATTTTTTTTTAAACCTAACCTTCAGTTGGTTACATTTTTCTCTCCTTTCTTGTCTCTATATAAAATTTTCATCTTAAATTAAGCAATAAAGTAGTTCCATAACCACTCTTATTGTAAATCATTATTTTCAAGCTGTTCAAGTAAGGATTTCATTATCTATGGGTCAGATCTTGCTATGGAATCTTATTCTCTCTAAATTATATTTATCGGTTTGAAGATATATATGTTTCAAGGTGTCTAAAAATAGTAGTGAACTAGTTTTTTCACACAGCAATCTCTGGCCCAGCTTGGTCAGCATGTAAAATAATTTTCCAACCCACAAAACAGATCTAACAGAAACTATTCAGGCCTTACTGAAATGGCTTCCTTGTTGGGTTTTTTGGGATGGGTTTTTTTGGTTTGTTTTTTAAAACAATGTTAACATGACCATATCCTACAAAATCAGTTCTTTAATAGCTGTTAGTCCTTCCTTCCATACCCCCTTACCACCTAAATTTTAGGCTAGTCTACTTTTCACCACTAATTAGGTGCTTGTGCAATTTTGTTTTCTTCGCTAGATAAGAACTACTCTTACTAACCCTCAATATATGTTTAGTTACATTTATCAACAGTTTGTTTTTTCTTAGATGCTTTAAAAAGAGATACTGTAACATGTTCTCAGTTCAAGTTCTATAATATACAGTCTCTAAATCTTAAAGTCCTGTGCTTGGTTTGTTTTCTTTTTTAAATCAAAAAACATTTTTTATGACCATCTCCATGGCTTTCTGCTAGTGGCTATCCAGGTGGAGTTGAACAATTGAGATTCTGACCTCAAAGACCTAACCGTGTACTTCAGCTTTGGAAATGGTATAATTACATTGTTTTAATTTTAACACTTTTTAGTTCCCTTATTTTTTTTTTTTTTTTTTTTTTTTTTTGCATTATTGCCTCATAATGTGGAACAGTGATTCTCATTCTCATTGTTTATGCGAGCTTTGAAGGTGTCATTTTGATGTAAATACTGGCTTCTGACAATGTATAATGTCTTGAGGGCAAACTTGATTTTTTGAGATTAAAACATTTCAAAAACCAAGTGTCCTCTTAGGACTTCTCATATGTAGAAAGGGATTTTTTGCCTTTTTAAGTCATATTTCTGTACCATTAATTTTACATTAACACAAAAAAAATACAGAAAACTAGGGACATCCAACAGAGTGGATACTAAATGAATCATTGTCCTTCTTCCCATTATTTCTGCCACCACCACCACTGCCACTGCCACTCCCAGTGTGTCACTCCAAGTAATATACACTTCTTTTGTGCCTTTGATACTTCATCTGTGTATTGCTTACTTAAATATGCTTGATTTGCGTCTTCTCTAACTACATAGACTAGAAATTGATCAGTCATTCTCTTTTCTCCCAAAGAGTATCAAATGTTAATATCTGCTTGAATGTCTTTCTTTTGGACAGCGACATGTTTTAGGAAGTTGTGTTTATTTTGTGACACCTACAGCTTAGTTGGAATGTGTTGAGTGTATTTTCTGTTACACAATTCAGAACTGATACTGTTAATTGCATGTAAATATGAAGTTACTGTCACTTGTTTTGATTGAGTTTCATTAGGTAAAACACCCTGGTCTCTCTTTGCTACATTCTTTTTATGCATTATGCCTTGGTTCTCATGAACATTGTAAGTCATTGTATTAACCTCAAGGCCACTGCTGTATAAGAGCCCATTTGTGATTACATCAACACATAATTCACAAAAACCAAGAGTTCTGTTGCTGAAAGGAGCAGTTGTGTTTTGAAAGGGTGAGAGCTATCAGGAAACCAGATGAAAAAAGAAAATTCAAGTCTATCAACTAGAAAAGTAGTTCACATTAAGATTAAATGTAGAAATTGTTCATGATTGTCCTATGGAAGATGGATCAAAGAAGAAGTGGAAGAGAAATCCTATAAAAGAATGACTGGGTTAAAAAGATCAGATAGTACCCCAGAATAAAATCCATGCATTTCTTACAAGTCTTTGTTTTGAAATCATATATGTTACATCCATTGAATCCAACATACGTTCTTTTCAATCGACAAATCTTGGCTTCCTGATTTTAGTCTCTTCTCATTTTTCATATTACATAAAATGGTTGAAAACTGTCTTTGAAAGCAGATCCATTTCTTGTTTTTATTTGTTTTTAGTAGATGAATACATTGGTGGCATCCACATAACTGTCAAATAAATTGTTTTGTTTTGCATGTAGTGTTTTCAGAGTTCTAGTTTCTCACACTTCAAACCTTCCTATCTCAGACATCATATATTGCTAAGTCGTTATATCATACTATTGACCATAAAGTAATCCTGAATGTTTGAAACACTTCAACATATTGCTTATCTCAGAAAACAAGCCACGCATGTTCACACTGACACAAACACCCTAACCCCTTGCAAAAAAGGAAAAAAAGATAAAAACATCCACAGACAGGTTTCTCAATGAAAGAAAAATTTAATTTCTTCAATGAAAGAAAACGAACAATTACAACACATCATTGCTTGTTTAAATTCAGGTTGCTTTTGCATGCCATATGCAGATCATTTTTCATTTCTGTGTTTTCCTCGTTTGAGCTCATTTCTCATTCGTGTTTTTGTCTCATTTGTTTCCATCAGCAAATGCCCAGCACACCAGGGTTTGTGGGATACAATCCATACAGTCATCTCGCCTACAACAACTACAGGCTGGGAGGGAACCCGGGCACCAACAGCCGGGTCACGGTAGGAGAATCAACTATTACAGCATCCGGCAAACAACTGGAATTAACCAGAAATGCCTTCAGAGTTAGGTCCTTTTGAATCAGAAGCACAGCCATTAAAAAAAATTTTTTTGACCTGGCTTTTTGACTATTTTAAACATTCGTCGTACGATCTTACTACACTGAAAAAAATAGTGAGATCTGGATGTGTATGTGGAAGAAAAGAAAAATCCATTCTGTTTAATGGATTTGGGGTAGGGATGAAGCCTTGGGCACTTAATGTTTATACTATATGTGGACAGAAAAATTTTTGGTTAAAATACCCTTTTTGAAATGAAATGAAGATATCTTTCGTTTTTCTAAGGTAATTGGCATTAGTTCCAGGGACTCAATCTTTTAGCAAAGGCTGGGCTTTCAGACCTGGCTTTTTCAGGTCTGGAGAGCTTTGGTGGGCCTACCAGTTTGAATTGCTACACATAATTATTTGTCTTTTGGATTTAACTGAGACTCATTTCTCTCCAGTTAAAAAGAAAAAAAGATTTTAATATCACCTCAAAGAATTGCAGAATCAAAGTTGAATGAAATTAATTTGAAGTATCAAACTAGATATCTACAAAAAGTGCTTTTGTAATCCATAGTACACAAGAAATGATTTCTGAAACTTAGGATGTTTTATGTAAGTCATCACCCTAAGAGGTCAAAATTGGATGATATACTTTCTACTTTTTGTTTCGGGATGATCTTAAACTTTATCTAAAGAAGTTTAAGTACAAAAAAAACCCTAGTAACTATGAAAATGACTTACTAAAATAAATAAAAATAAATCCAAAAGTCAAATACCTACATACATTAAAATGTGTTATTGATGAGAATTTATACAACTCAAAATGGCTGTATATGTTTTAATGCCTATTTTTTATTTGCTATATTCATAAATAATAAGTACCTTCTATTAATATAACTTCAAAAAAGCCCTCTCACCCTGTAGTCAAGTTAGAACTGAAAGTTTGTAGCTATCAAACTGAATGTCTATCTTGGTAAGCATATTGCTTAGCTTGATAGGTTTTGTTTGTCTAAATTTTTCATTGTTTCTGCATAATTTGTACTTCATAAGCATATCAAGTTTATGTGCCATGCATATTTCATGGTATCTGAAAATAATTCTGACAGTGTGTGTGTATGCATTTCATAATGCATACAGTTTTTATGTCCATCAGTACATGTTTTCCCTGGCCTAAATGTGTTCTTTCACAAGTGTAATGGTTGGCAAAGTTTTCAAATGATAAAGAACATTTTAATTTAAACAATGGGCAAAATTGATTATGGATCATTTATGTTAATGCAGAAATTTATTCATGGGTAGTAAATAAGAGAATGATTACATTTAATAGCTCT
Source organism: Loris lydekkerianus (assembly GCA_963574355.1). Lineage (NCBI taxonomy): Eukaryota > Metazoa > Chordata > Mammalia > Primates > Lorisidae > Loris > Loris lydekkerianus. The sequence continues at coordinate 5,892 of CAUYPK010135017.1, forward strand.
ATACAGTCACCTCTTGATTATCTATGTTAACAGAATAGAAATGGTAGTTATGATATTAAAATACTTCGGTTTTGGTTTTGTAAGAATTCTGTTTTTCACTTGAACGTAGCTTTGGGGGGATTCTCTGACTCTGGGCCTGGGTCAGTCATCTGTTTCTTCCCAACCTTTCCTGGTGAATGTGAGGACCCAGCATTTGGAGAGCACTGCTTCAGGGTATCTTAACATAGAGAGCTGTTGGGCATGCAGCAGTTGGGTGTTTTGGTCCTTTGCGGTTGTTTCCTCTGTGTCTATGTCCTCTTAACACCAGATTGAAGTGTAGTCAAACTGCTGTGTAAAGAAAGGCCTGGAACATTTTTAGGTTTTACACATCTTTTTTATATATCTAATTTAAGCAGTGGTAGGACTCAATAGTGCTGATTTTGGCCATTATAAAAGTGTTTTAATTTCAATGTGACCCCAGTTATGTGTTGCTTTTAGGAAGCCTCCTATTTGGTAGTGGTGCCTGCAAGTTGCCTTAGTGATTTGAAGGATTGATTCTGTTCTGTGAAGTAGCTTCCCATGGTCTATACAGAACATGGGGTTCCCTGATGACTCCAGTATACCTGGGTAGCTTTCAGACGACAGGCACTCCTAGAGCGCTCATGATAGCTACAAGGTGGAATTCACTCCCAGTTACTTCTTTATTCAGGTCATGATTAGTATTCAATTAAGTACAGGTGTGAAAACAGAGTGAGACAAAAATGTTTAAAATAGCATATTTCTGTAACATTAGTGGAAATTCTATCCCAGAAGAAAACCCTTAAATAGTTAGACCCTACAAGAACAGCTGAGAATTGGGAAAGAAACAACAGAAAACTCTTGAGTAGCTGAGCTAAATTTCACAAAATCACGGATGTTACTCAGAGGAGATTTCCTAGAACCTTACTCAAGCAGTTTTCCCTCTACCTTGTTGCAAATTAGAAGGAGAAAATTGCAGCTAAAGGTGGGTTTCCCCATAGCAACAAGGAAAGAAACATCAAAAAAGAAAATACATACTCCAAAAGCATAACCCTTGGGCCATTTAGTAAAGAGGGTTGCAGTATAGCAGAGCAGTGGTTATTTCTAATTGAATCTTATGGAGCAAAGTTTAAAGTATGTTAAACTTTTTTTTAAGAGTAAAGAAATGTTTCAGATGTAGAACTGTGTCTATCTAAGATGTTAAAAAATATTGGGGGTATGTAATGATATAAATCTTTACCTCCGGAAAACTAGCTATTTAAGTTTGTTATTAATTTTGTTTTGAAATGGTTTGGGGGGGGTGTTTGTTTCTTTGTTTTTGGTATTTGTAAGTTGACTGGTCAATGTAATGAAAATGTGGGCTCAATATATAGATGATTTGTGTGCCTTCCTTTGGGAGAAAGGAGAGAAAATAAGTAATAAATCTATTAATATTATAAAATGCAATTCTTTGAAAAAACATCAAACAGCAAATATTACTATGATTTCTAGGTCTTTTCATTTATACTTAAAGCTTGAAAGCACAGGCATTTTAGAATTCCTCACATCTTTAATTTTTTTTTTTAATTGTGCTCGTAACTATCTTTAATTATGGGCACAATTCCAACTATCTTTGTAGCCCACTTCATGGAATTCTGAAGGCTTTTTGTTAGATATGAATTGGAAATGCTTTCAAATAATTTTGTGAAGAAGCGGACTTATATGTGTCTCTTCCTTTTAATCCATAGCATTAAGTTAGCCTCATAGGAATTCCCCTTTCCCTTGAAAGAATTCATAAACTCTGATACAGATCTCCCTGGTTGACTGCTCTCAGACCACCTCTGTTGACAGTTTCATCTACGTGGCTCCCCTCACTCTATTACCCACTGTTGGCCAAAAACAGAGTCTGGCTGCATGGGAGGAGCAGAAGGAGAGGAAATAGTGCTTCAAAGGTGAAATGCTTTCTAACAACTTCATATGTGAAGAAGCAGAGTTAATAAAAAAACATGCAAGGAAGGAGGGAGATCCTTGTAGGAATAGGAAGCATTTCTTTTCTTTTCTTTTTTTTTGTAGAGACAGAGTCACTTTATCGCCCTCCACAGAGTGCCATGGCGTCACAGCACACAGCAACCTCCAAATCCTTGGGCTTAGGTGATTCTCTTGACTCAGCCTCCCAAGTAGCTGGGACTACAGGTGCCCACCACAACGCCTGGCTATTTTTTTGTTGCAGTTTGGCCAGGGCCGGGTTTGAACCCACCACCCTCGGCACATGGGGCCAGTGCCCTACTCACTGAGCCACAGACCCAGGAAGCATTTCTTGATCACAGTGGAAAGGGGCACAAACATGCTAACCCTGACCCCTTGAATAAAAAGTAAAGCTATAATTGGTGCCAGCCCAGAATGGACTGAGGTTTCACCACAGCAGCAACAGAAAGGGGAGAGAACAAGATGTCACTTTGGTTTTCTTATAAGGATTTGCCAATCCTATCTTTCAATAATGAGAATAAAGCCAATATTTTTTTCTCACAGTCCAAAGCCAATATTTGGAAATTAAGTGTGACTCAGCCATTATTTTTCTTATTCTGGATCCTTAATCAAATACAATCATGTCTGATAAGAGGAGACTAAAAGATTCAGAACTAGGCTCTTCTGGATTGGCGCTATCCATAATATCCACCAGAAGCTATCTGGTGTCTCTCGCCTACATGTTAGACCATAGAAAGAACTGACCACTCCTCTTTCTCTTTCCTTTTGTTTTTTTTTTTTTAACCACATTTTTCTTTACCTTAAAACAAAATATTTTTCAATCTTCCCTTCTCCCTCCTTTTCTTCTCTCTCCCTTTTCCTGCACATCCCATTTTTATTTTTATCCTGTGTCTTTCCCATGAAACCAAAAATTTTTAATAGAATGCAGTTTCTTGATACAAGGCCTTAAAAATAACATCATTAGACTCTGTGTCTGCCTGTTCTCTGTTCCTGGTAAACTTGTTTGCTCCTACACTGTGATTAGGACCAAGGACAAAGAACAATGTGACTTTAGTTCATTCTTCCACTAGATAACAGACACAGAACCTCAAAAGAAATAAAGTCTCTGGTCATGGTAAAGGAGATAAGGTTTGTTTTCTCCTTTGTTTTTGTTTTTGAACCTGGGAGGTGGTTTTGTGGTTATTGTTGATGTGGGGTGCCCTCCTGACATATTGCTAATAGATACAAAGTCCCCTGTAGACAGTGTGAGTGTGGTAAGTGTTCAGGGTTCAGATTCTGCTGCAGATAATCAAGTGTTGACTGTATGTGTAATGGTAATTGGGCAAAACAGAGGGCTCCAGGTAATGTCCTAAATGTGAGATGTTTGATATATAACCATATATTTTCAGTGTATGGATTGTTATTTAATATTTTTGTTCTTACAGCCAAGTTGTCAAAGCAGTGGCAACTGCTGAGTAAAACATTGAAAAATTATGTGCTTCAAGTCATTTTCTTTTGATGTGAACATTTCTGTATTTGCAGTGATAGCTATTTTCAGTGGAGAAAATGTAAGAATCTTGTATCCATGGACGAGTAGAAGAAAGGCGCATTAGAATTGTTTAAGGGACTCTCTTTACAGTTTGCAGGTGAACTTGCAATTGAGTAATAAGTGTATTTAACTCTTTTGTAGGCATCCTCTGGTATTACGATTCCAAAACCCCCAAAGCCACCAGATAAGCCGCTGATGCCCTACATGAGGTACAGCAGAAAGGTAGGCGCCCAGAAAAGTCGCAGTGAGGACTGCTTTCTTACTTCTTTACTTCCTTGTTTTGCATCCATTTTCAGACTGGCTTAGCCAACTTTTCTGTGCATATTCAGAGGAAAGGACAAAAGCTGGAGTTTTTAAAACAATTAGTTCTGATTTTAAAATTCTAGAACTAAAATCCAATAAGAAAAACATGGTTAAATAAACTGCTAAAATCCTAAAGATGGACTGTTTGGAAAAATTTAATGACATGAGAAACATGTTAAGTAGAAAAAGGAATACACAAGACTACATGTACTAATATCCCATTTTTATAAAAATAATAGCAACCACATGATAGTTCGAAAGGGGGAAGAAAGCCAGAAGACAGTGGTTATCCTTGAGCAGTAATCTGATGGTGATTTTTATTTTCTTTGTACTGCCTTAACTCTTCCAATTTTTTTGGTGAGGAACCTAAATTACTCTTAAAAAATTAGAAGGAAGAGCATTTAAATTACTACTAGAAATTATAAAACTTTGGTTGTAATTATTACATATGTATTTGACAGTATGATATATTTTGTTATGTACATTAACCACTTTTCCAAATTCGCATGAACTTTTAGAGGCATAGACTATACATTATTGAGTTAACTTATCTTAAAGTGTCTATAGTGATTGGAGATATTCTTGACCTATTGAGTTGAAGTATTTATGAGTGAAGTGACACAATGTCTGAGATCTACTTTAAAATAATCCAGCATGATAAAGATGAAGTGAGATTAGCCAGCTGTTGATAATTGTTGAACTAGGATGATGAATACATAAGAATTTGATACTATTCTTTCTGCTTTTGTTTAAAAGTTTTCATATTAAAAAGTATTTTGTAAAGTCTATATCCATCTTTCCTAAGCCTTATATTAGGCATCAGTATTGAAATATCAACTCTTTCCCCTTTAAGGTCTGGGACCAAGTAAAGGCTTCTAACCCTGACCTGAAGTTGTGGGAGATTGGCAAGATTATTGGTGGCATGTGGCGAGATCTTACTGATGAAGAGAAACAAGAATATTTAAATGAATACGAAGCAGAAAAGGTAGGGTGGGGACTACAGTGGGGTGGATACAGTGTAAAGTACATAGGCATTGGCTTGTTATTAAAGAAATGTACGATTTGATCAGAAAGCTGAGGCTGCACTGAGGCTCTCTCTACGTGGGTCATCACTTAATTTCTCTAGGCCTCAGATTCCTTGTCTGTAAAAAGATTATCACAATACCCTGCTTATATCATATCTTTTGATATTCACATGAGAATGTAGACCTACATTGTAACCTGCAAAATGTTAATTATAAAACTGAAAAACATTTGAATTTCAGATAGAGTACAATGAATCTATGAAGGCCTATCATAATTCCCCCGCGTACCTTGCTTACATAAATGCAAAAAGTCGTGCAGAAGCTGCTTTAGAGGAAGAAAGTCGACAGAGACAGTCTCGCATGGAGAAAGGAGAACCTTACATGAGCATTCAGCCTGCTGAAGATCCAGATGGTAAAAAAAAAAAAAAAAATTGGGGATTTTATGCTTTCTCTGAGAATTAAAACGAGAAATTGTATATCTTAAATGGGGGGGAAAGCATAATTTAAGTGACATTTCAGTATCTTGATTATTTTGAGTAAGATTTATATGTGAATTTCCCACAAGAAAAAACATATCCTTTTCAGTGCAAAAAATAACAAAAACTATTTATTGTTCATCAAAATCTTTGTACTCAGAATGCACGCGAGGTTTTTGAATCAATCGGGGTTTTGCCTTGACTACTTTTATAACGCTAAATGCATTCTAGTTGTGTCCTGTTTTCTTATTGGTTCCCTAAGTTTGCTGATTTAAAAGCTGTTAAGGGAGCAGGTGAATGAATGTATAGAAGCGTTGTGAAATTCTCTTTCCATTTAATTCAGAAACCCAACATAATTATAAATACAGCTCATGATACCACTCACAAAGGGCATACCCCCACAGATTTCATACGTACATCAAATTGCCGACCTCCTAATTGCTATTCCCTCAGTAGTTTGCAGATGTGCAGATTGCTGCTCTTGCCCTCTGCAGCCAAGCAGGGTCTGAAGCTACAGGGCCCCAGGGATAGCTGCTTCCAGCTAGGAGCACATGCATCCACATACTCCGTGTGTTGTATAAATATTAATATTTTCTGTGTGCTGCTGTGTTGTGGAAAGGTGGAAAGCTATAACTAAAATTAACAAAAATATAAAAATAAAGTAGTAGTAGCAAAGAAGAAGCTTTTATGAACTTTAGAGAAAATATCAATGAGGGAGGAAGCAATAGTGCCATCTAAAGACGTGTAAATTGATAAAAGAGGGAAAAGTAAAAAATTTTTTCAAAGAATTGACTGTGATACTGACAAAAGTTCTCATAAATACAGACAACAGAATATAATATAGAGAGTAGAATGTAGAATAGAAATAGCATTGCGTGCTACACAGAATCAGCAGGACTGAGGACACACCAGCATATGCATACCTTAATTACTCAAACAGGACAATTAATGCAAAGTAAACACACAGAACTAAAGAGTAGAAGAAGGTCCAATCTGCAGATATTGGGAGGATGGGGATGGGGAGTCAGTGCAAGAAGAAGCAAAGACTAGCAATGTAGAAACTGCAATTAGAACACAGTTTTCATGAACAACTGAGAATTACTGAAAAGATTCGTTCAGGAGTGGTTTTAAACTTCTGCTTATAATGTTTTTAAGATCAGGTCTTAAAGCTGTTAGTAAGAAAGGATAAGTGGTAATGGAGATGCCAGTATGGTAATGACTTCAGACCTGGGATCCCTCAGGACTCAGTAAAAGTGGAAGATTTAGAAGGTGGCAATGTATGTAAAACCAAGAGAAAGATGGCATCTGTATGAGTAAACAGCTGTTGACTTATTTAACAGAGAACTGTCAACGATAGACTGGACACATGCAGTTATCCCTACAGGGCAGTAAAGGCTTTTTTTCAGTGAGAAAGTATTCATGGAATAAATAGCTGGTAAATCAGATAATAACTAGGAAAGATACCCTCACTTCCTACCCCGCAGAAAAGGGAAGCAGACAACTAAAATACAAAGAAGGATAGGCCCAAATTGCTTAGACTATTTCTTCTACCAATGATCAACATTGGGGCCATATAAATGAAAGAAGAAAGCAAGCAACAACAAAAAAAGGTAACTTAGCACAAATTTATCATATACATGCATAACCTTAAATGTGAAAAACTCTTCCTTAAAAAATAAATGGTGGGTGGCGCCTGTGGCTCAGTGAGTAGGGCGCCGGCCCCATATACCGAGGGTAGTGGGTTCAAATCCAGCCTTGGCCAAACTGCAACCAAAAAATAGCCGGGCGTTGTGGCGGGCGCCTGTAGTCCCAGCTGCTCAGGAGGCTGAGGCACGAGAATCGCGTAAGCCCAAGAGCTGGACGTTGCTGTGAGAACTGTGACGTCACAGCACTCTACCGAGGGCAGTAAAGTGAGACTCTGTCTCTACAAAAAAAAATAAAAAATAAAAAAATTTTTTTTTAAAAGTTTTTGTTTGTGTGTTGTTTTTTGTTTGTTTGTTTGCAGTTTCTGGCTGGGGCTGAGCTTGAATCTACCACCTCCGGCATACAGGGCCGGCACCCCACTCCTTTGAGCCACAGGCGCTGCCCCTAGTTACAGAGATTTAAAAAAAAAAAAAAAAAAAACTATCTGATCCCAATAGTTTTAATTTTAGAACAGCGGTTGTCAACCTGTGGGTCACGACCCCTTTTTTCCATTTGTAACAATGTGGCAATTAGGAAGGTTGAGAACCACTTTTGTAGAAGTAGAAGGGGGTGTTAAACTATGAAGTAGCAGCATACTGTAGGCCTCTGGAGCAAGTTTTCCTAAAGTGTGGACCTTCTTTTTCTGGTGGGACGCTAAGAAGATAAGGTGGTTCAGAGAGAACTTTTTTGTTTTTTGGACAGAGTCTCACATTGTCGCCGAGTAGAGTGCCATGGCATCATAGCTACACAGCAACCTCAAAATCTTGGGCTCAAGCAATTCTCTTGCCTCAGCCTCCCAAGTAGCAGGGATACCCACCACAATGCATGGCTATTTTTTAGAGACTGAGTCTGTCTCTTTCTCAGGCTGGTCTTGAACTCCTGAGCTCAAGCAATCCACCCACCTTGGCCTCCCAAAGTGCTAGGATAGCAGGCGTGAGCCATTGCACCCGGCCACCAGAGAAGAACCTTTGTTTTAGTGTATGTTGCTTAAGACAAAGCCCCACTTTTTTTTTTTTACTGAACTAATTTAAAAACAAATAGTAAATAAATAATAGTACAGCTTGTTAGCAGGTATGTGAACACTATGACGATAATAGAGCATAGGCTAAGGTTAAGGAAACACTGTTGGGTAGCTATTAAAAATGAGCATATAAATGAGACCCATACTGTGTGTACATGAACTTGGGTAATACCGTTACCCTTTGACGACAGCTGGGTAAGTGGTGAATTGAAAAAATTTTAAAGTAAATTTAGAAATCAAAGTTTTTTCTTAAAAAATTACTGAAGTGCCCTAGTAGTTTTTTAATCTAATAAATTGTAAATGCTAGGAAACTTAATATTGCTAGAGATATTTTCTCCACTGTGATAAGTTAATTTTACAAATTAGCATCTTTATTAATTCTAAAGTGCTACAGTCACAGAGATACTACCTAGTTCTTAATATTGTTCATTAGTTGGTAAATGCCTTAAATTACTATGAGGAGAGTGAAACACTGGATCGAATTTCAATTATTACCATCATATGTAACCTTCACATGGATCTCAAGGCCAAGAGACATGATAATATTTCATTTCTATTTTAGCCAAATTTTTCTCAGACATGCATCATCACTTAAAGATTTTAAGAAAACTAATAACTTGCCCAGTGAACACATATGTGCTATGTATGGTTCTTTATTAAGTACCTAGCCTGGTGCTCCCATGATGCTAGTTGGGCCCACTTATTAGTCCAGTGAGGGCACAATTCCTTGGTAATTGTTAACATTGATTTACTGTCCTGTTTGTGGTTACTGGTGATCTAATTTCCAGGTTTGTTCATTCTAGATTATGATGATGGCTTTTCAATGAAGCATACAGCCACTGCCCGTTTCCAGAGAAACCACCGCCTCATCAGTGAAATCCTTAGTGAGAGTGTGGTGCCGGACGTTCGGTCAGTTGTCACAACAGCTAGGATGCAGGTCCTCAAACGACAGGTCCAGTCTTTAATGGTTCATCAGGTAAGGTCATAAGCATTTGTTATAATAAAATGGCCCTATGCCAGAAATCCCACATGTGACTTTATTTTTTCCTGAGACAGGATCTTACTCTGTCACCCAGGGTAGAGGACAGTGGAGTTATCATAGCTTACTGTAACCTGAAACTCCTGGGCTCAAGCAGTCCTCCTGCCTTAGCCTCCCAAATAGCTGGGACTACAGGCACACACCACAATGCTTGGCTAGTTCTGTTCTTATAGAAATGGGAGTTTTACTCTTGCTCAGGCTGGTCTTTAAACTCGGGGCCTTCGGTCGTCCTGCCGCTATACAGAATGCCAGGATTACAGGTGTGAGCCATGGTACCCAGCTGATGTGATTCTTACACCATGCATAAATACACCTGTTAAATATTTTAATCTTACAAGTTCCTAATTTGGGGAAAAGGTTTAAGGGAGTGGACCTTTCCCAGAAGTTCATCAAGTTTGTCATTAAAAACTATAACATAGGACAGTGCCTGTGCCTCAAAGGAGTAGGGCGCCGGCCCCATATGGAGATGGTGGGTTCAAACCCAGCCCCGGCCAAAAACAAAACAAAAAAAAACAAAAAAACAAAAAAAAACTATAACGTAGAACACTGTAATGGAAAGTATATTCTTTAAGAAATACATGTGAGGCTCGGTGCCCGTAGCACAGGGGTTACGGCCATATACACTGAGGCTGGCCGGTTCAAACTTGGCCTGGGCCAGCTAAAACAACAATGACAACTGCAACAAGGGCGTTGTGGCAAGCACCTGTGGTCCCAGCTATTTGGGAAGCTGAGGCAGGAGAATCGCTTGAGCCCGGGGGTTTGAAGTTGCTATGAGCTGTGATGCCATGGCACTCTACCCAGGGTGACACAGTGAGACTGTCTTTAAAAATAAAATAAAATAAAATAAAATACATGTGAACTTAAGAATTTTAAGGCATCTTGTCTTTATGGCTTTACTGATTTTTTTTTTCTTCTAAAGGAATTACTCAGACCTGAAAACAGTGTTCTTTAGCATTTACTTTTTAATCATAGTCATCCATTTTTACTGTATTTTATATTTTTTAAACCTTAGCTATACTCTGGGTGGCACCTGTGGTTCAAAGGAGTAGGGTGCCAGCCCCATATGCCAGAGGTGGCGGGTTCAAACCTAGCTCTGGCAAAAAACTGCAAAAAAAAACCTTAACTATACTCCTATAGGAAATTATTCAAACTAAAGATTCAAAACATTATTTGACATACTATTTGGAAGTATGAACCATTATGAAATGAGACATTTTCTGTGTTTTATATTTGCGTTAGAGAAAATAAGTAATTATAAAGCCTGATCATATGTCTTAACAGCGAAAACTAGAAGCTGAACTTCTTCAAATAGAGGAACGACATCAAGAAAAGAAGAGGAAATTTCTGGAAAGCACAGATTCATTTAACAATGAACTTAAAAGGGTACCTATTTAATATATTTTAACTGTACTTTCATTATTGTCCCTGCTATTTTATTTTTCCTCATTCTTTTTTGCAAAATAGTGTTTTTATTGAATATTGACTTAGAAACTTTGCTTTATAACATGTAAGATTTTTGTTTTATAAAATCATTTTCTGGCAAAACTTCATCACATTTGAATATATAGTATATATTTGTGTAGTAGGCCTTCCATGCTAGAGCCCTCTGATTTTTTAGTTTACATGCCTACATAATCACAAATTATTTTCATCTTAACTATGATTTATTCATCAAATGTTTTCATTAGCTGTACAGCACAGTTTGCACTTGCATTAAAACAAATAAATCTCGTGTTTGGTAGCCTGAAATATAAAGTGGAAGCCTCGTGTGTAATCCAGAACTTTCACTGTTGCCTCACTACCACTCTAGCGTCTGCCCTTACATAGCTGTTACAGCAACTTTCTTTACTCGCAGGCACCAGAGTTGCAGAGACCACATGTTTTCTCCCATATAGATATTATAGTATGTAGCTTTTATAGAGAAGAAACGCTACTTTGGAAACAATTTCTCTAAATCAAAAATTATGAGAAAAAAACATTACTGAGAGTTTTATTCTTTTCTGACCACTAGTTGTGCGGTCTGAAGGTAGAAGTGGATATGGAGAAGATCGCCGCTGAGATTGCGCAGGCAGAGGAGCAGGCCCGCAAGAGGCAGGAGGAGAGGGAGAAGGAGGCGGCCGAGCAGGCCGAGCGCAGTCAGAGCAGCGTCATCCCCGAGGAGGAGCAAGCAGCGAGCAAAGCTGAGGAAAAGAAAGACGATGAGAACATTCCAATGGAGACAGGTAACCCGCGGGCAAGACAAAGGAGACGCCAAGGCTTTGCACAGCTGCGTTTAATTTTGATTTTTCTTCCTAAATACTTTTCAGGGCATTGTCCTTTAATTTTGCCTCTTGAGCTGTTCTCTCTGTGACCTATCCGGTTCTTCCCAAATCTTAATCTCTAAGTAGATTCACTTAAAATGTTACCAGTCCAACACGGCAGTGGTGTGTTGTCTTCAGTCTTGCTGTTTGAGGTCTTGATTATGTGCCCAGGTCAAGCCCTGTTATTTTTCTGCCTTGGGAATATAAAGTTGAAGGTATGATGGTTCTGGATACTGGCTGGCTCTGGAGTCAGATCTGGGTCTAATACTATTTCACCACTTGCTACCACTGTGACTTTGGATCAATTATTTAATCTGAGTTTCCTCATTTGTAAGTGTTCTAGTACCTGCCTCTGAGTGAGTTTGGTACTGGATTTGACATGGTGTTGACATTCAATATTTTAGCCACTATTGCTTATTTTCTTTAAACAATACATATTGTTCTTCAGGTTGATAGTCTTTGATTTCCTAGGACAGCATTTAGCAAAGTAATACCTGAGGGCCAATCCTGCCCGCCACCTGTTTTTGTAAATAAAGCTTTGCTGGAAATTAGCCACACCTGTTTGTGTTGATATTGTCAGTGGCTGCTTTGAGCTACAATAGTGTAGTTGGGTAGTTACAACAAAGACTATATTTATTGTCAAGCCCTTTAGAGAAAAAGATTCCAAATCCCACCCTAGAAAAACTCTTACTTCCAAGGCATACTGGTTTTCCTGATTAAAACCATTTCTCAAGATAAAAAAAGACATATAAAATTTATATGAAGTAGTGATTAAATGGTTAGTACTTGAAATTTTCAGATCACCTTATCTTCTAGTGCTGTTTTATCCTGCTGAGTATACTGTGTAAATAGGACTAAGCTAAAAAATACTTATGGGGCTGGGTGTGGTGGCTCACACCTGTAATCCTAGCACTCTGGGAGGCCGAGACAGGTGGATTGTTTGAGCTCACAAGTTCAGGACCACCCTGAGCAAGAGCAAGACCCCATCTCTAAAAAATAGCTGCGCATTGTAGTAGGCGCCTATAGTCCCAGCTACTCGGGAAGCTGAGGCTAGTGAATTGCTTGAGCCCAGGAGTTTGAGATTGCTGTGAGCTCGGGTGGAGCCTGTGGCTCAGAGGGGTAAGACGCTGGCCCCATATGCCGGAGATGGTAGGTTCAAACCCAGCCCTGGCCAAAAAAAAAACGAGATTGCTGTGAGCTATGACGCCACGGCACTCTACCCGGGGTGACAAAGTGAAACTCTGTCTCAAAAAAAAAGTACTTTGGGGAAACAAGCAAAGTCTCCCAGGACCATCATTACAAGAAGTAGGGTGAGGCCAGGGACCATACTCACATTTGATGTTCAAATGACAACCTCTGATTGTCACACTTTGTACTCAAATGACAACCATTTGGAAAACTTTCAATGGAATATAGATATCTTTACCAATTAAGTGGTATTTCTATAGAATTTAATCCAGCAGATTAACTTTTTAGATAGTCATATTTTAAATTTCATTATCTGAGCCTCTTTCTGTTTTGTATGAACATGACTTTTAATAAATTTGGAACATTAGCACATTTTTTAAAACAAGAGGTTGAGAATTAGGGTATGTTTCTTTGCTCATTTTGCAAGTAGACAGAATGCTCAGTCCTTTGCCTCTGTTTTGGCTCATAGGAATGGGGCATGTCCTGTTCTGAAGGCCTCTGGGTCTTTACTCAGCTTCTAGCTGTCTACCTTAAGGAAAAGAAACAGAAGAAAATTGTTTAAGACTATTAGAGCAAAAACCTCATGCTTTTAATTTCTTACAGGAAACATACCGGCATGACTTTTTAACAAAGTGTCTGAAACACCAACTTTATACTAGTTCCACACCAGCTTCCTCCTCATTTAGTCCGAAGCATAGCAGAGTAGCACTCACTGTCCAGTAGAAAGGACATGCAAGTCGTGTGACATTTTAAATTTTCTACTAGTGACATTTTTTAAAAGTCAAGCAAAACAAGTGAAATTAATTTTAGTAATAATGTTTTATTTAAACCTAATATATCCTGAATAATAAATACTTTAGTGTGTATTCAACATTTTTTAAACTATTAACTTTTCTAACTTTTTCATACTAAGTCTTTGAAATACAATGCATATTTTATACTTATAAAACATGTCAATTCAGAAGCTAAATTTCCATTAGAAATATTTGATCTGTATTTAGATTTCGTAACTTTACAGCTAAAAGGTATATTTTCATACCCCACACTTCTCAGTCACACTGGCTCATTTCAGGTGCTGCACCACATGTGGCCAGTAGTGACCACACTGGACAGTGCATCTCTGTACTACCAGTATAAGTAGAGCAGATTTTTGCCTTGGAACTGACAGTGACAAATGTGTGATTGCAGAGGAGACACACCTTGAAGAAACGACAGAGAGTCAGCAGAATGGTGAAGAAGGCACCTCAACTCCTGATGACCAGGAGAGAGGGCAGGAGGGGGTGGACAGCACGGCCGAGGAGGGAACCAGTGACAGCAACACGGGCTCAGAGAGCAACAGTGCCACCGTGGAGGAGCCACCAACAGATCCCATACCAGAAGATGAGAAAAAGGAATAGATGTCGCCTTGTTTCATGTGTT
>CAUYPK010135019.1:0-31712 GCA_963574355.1 Loris lydekkerianus
CCAGTGAGTAGCAAAGCCAGGATTCCTCACCAGTCTCTCTGCACGTGGCCAGTGAGTAGCAAAGCCAGGATTCCTCACCAGTCTCTCTGCACGTGGCCAGTGAGTAGCAAAGCCAGGATTCCTCACCAGTCTCTCTACTTCCATTCATACCCCACTAGAGCTAGAGCAGTGGTTCTCAACCTTCCTAACGGCGTGACCCTTTAATACAGTTCCTCACGTTGTGGTGACCCCCAACCATAAACTTATTTTCATTGCTACTTCATAACTGTAATTTTGCTAGTGTTATGAATCGTAATGTAAGTATCTGATATGCAGTATGTATTTTGAGTGTTACAAAGGTGTCGTGACGCACAGGTTGAGAACCGCTGCACTAGAGAAAATTCTTCACTTAGCAGCCAACGAAATATTGTTTTTCATAAACGTTTAGATCAGTTGTAGATTGACAGAAAAATTTCAAAGATAATTCAGAGTGCTCTATATTCCCTACCCAGTTTCCCTTATAATTAACATATTACATTAGAATAGTACATTAGTTGCAATGAGCCAATCGATACATTATTATTAACTAAAGAATGTATTTAATTCAGATTTCCTTAGTTTTTGCCTAATGTCCTTTTCCTCTTCCAGAATGCAATCCAGTAGACCACGTTGGGTTTAGTTGTTGTGTCTTCCTTAGGCTTCTCGGCTATGGCAGTTTCTCTGACTTGGCTTGTTTCTGCCAACCTTGACGGTTTTGAGGAGTACCAGCAGACATATTATAGACTGTTCCTTAATTAGGATTTGTTTGTTTTTTTGTGGGTTTTTTTTTTTTTTTTTTTTTTTTTGAGACAGAGTCTCAAGCTATTGCCCTGGGTAGAGTGCCATGGAGTCATAGCTCACAGCAACCTCCAACTCAGGCTTGAGTGATCTTCTTGACTCAGTTTTTCTACTTTTAGTAGAGACTGGGTCTCACTTTTGTTCAGGCTGATCTCAAGCTTGTGAGCTCAAGCAATCCACCTGCCTCAGCCTCTCGGAGTATGAGCCACCACACCCAGCCCTTAATTAGGATTTTTCTGGTGTTTTTTTTTTGTTTGTTTGTTTGTTTTGTGGTTTTTGGCCGAGGCTGGGTTTGAACCCACCACCTCCAGCATATGGGACTGGCGCCCTATCCCTTTGAGCCACAGGCACCACCCTGTCTGGTGTTTTTGTTTTTTGTTTTTTGGTTTTTTTTTTTTCCTGAGACAGTCTCAAGCTGCTGTTGCCCTAGTGTCATAGCTCACAGCAACTTCAAACTCTTCAGTGATTCTTTTGCCTCAGCCTCCCAAGTAGCTGGGACTACAGGCGCCCGCCACAATGCCCGGCTATTTTTTGTTGTTGTTTTTGAGGTTGTCATTGTTTAACAACCCTGGGCCTAGTTTGAACCCGCCAGCCCCAGGGTATATGGCCAGTGCCCTAACCATTGAGCTACGGTCACTGAGCCAAAGTGTCCTTTTCATTATGCCATATCCAGGGACATAATAGCACGCGTTGTCACTGTTTTTGCTGCTTTGACCCGTGCCTGAGGTAGTGTTTTCCCAATTTCTCCAACATAGTTACTCCTTTTCCCCCTTCCCACGCTGTATTCTTTGGAAAGAAGTCACTGTGCACCGGCCACATGTGAGGTTTGGGAGTTAGGGAGTTAGGCCGTATACCTCCTTCAGGGTGGATTCAAATAGTGTACATATATTATTTAGAATTCTTCTGTATGGGAAATTTGTTCTTCCCCATTTATTATTCAGTCTTTTATAAATGTAGAACAGTGTTTTCAAAATATATAATCAGATTTCATATTCCCCTGCTCAAAATCCTGCAGTGGCTCATTCCATACTCAGAAAGAAATGCAGACTCCTCTCCGTGGCCCACGGACCCACGAGATCTAGGCCCAGCCTCATCTCCCAGTGAATCACCTTCGCCCTCACCATAGCTCACACCCTCACCTGAACATCCCCCCTCGGAGCAGCTGCAGGGCCTTTGCACCTGCCCTTCACCCTGCCCTGCAGGCTTCACCATCAGACTTTCCCCTGCTTTGCTTCCTTACTTCATTGTATCTCTGAGAGTTCTTTTGTAACTTCCTCATTTAAAAAGTCTTCTGTCCTTATTCATTCTGTTTCATTACTCTGTATTTATTGCATTTATTCCTACTGATGTCCATTTATTTTGGGGTTTTGGGGGAGGGGGTTAAATCTTTTTTCCAGTGTTATGGAAGCTCTGTGAGGGTGGGGACTGTGTCTTATTCATCCGTGTACCTCTGACTGCTAGAACACTGCCAGACACGTAACAGGAGTTCAGGAAATATTTATTGTATAAATGAATGCACCAACTATTTTTTTCTTTTTTTGAGACAGAATCTCAAGCTGTCTCCCTGGGTAGAGTGCTGTGGTGTCATAGCTCACATTAACCTCCAACTCTTGGGCTCAAGTGATCCTCTTGCCTTAGTTTTTCTCTTTTTAGAGACAGGGTCTCATTTTTTGTTCAGGCTTGTCTCGAACCTGTAAGCTCAAGCAATCCACCCGCCTCGGCTTCCCAGAGTGCTGGGATTACTGGCGTGAGCTACTATTTTTGTAAGAATTCGTCTTTGGATCTCTTCTGCCCAAGGCATCCTATGTATTTATGAAATAATAATTCCCTTTCTATCTCTTTTTCAGTGTCCTGGAGGTGTTTTAGGAAAGGAAACTTGGCTTTTTTCCCCACCTTAACGGAGCACTATAGTATTTAAGACAGAAAATAACTAAAATCCTAAGTTTCTCTGTTATTTAGTGCATACTTGATAATATTTAAAATTTGAGTGAAATAAGCCAGTGTTAGATCTCTCCTGGGAAGTTCTTCATTATCATACCCAGGTGGAGGGAGCTCAGCTCTGCTTGGGCGTTGGTGGCAGCTGGGCCTGCAGCCTTGGGAGGGAATCGCCCTGCACCTCCACATCTTCGTATCTCAGCTACAGTGCTTTGTGGAGCCAGAGACTCTTACCTGCTTAAGAATCTCTACTGATAGTAGAGACTTTTGATTTCTGTGTTAACCTCCTCTATGAAGGCTGCCTCAGCTTTGCAGTCAGACACTCAAAACTGGAAAGATTCTTTAGACACTTCCAATGAAATACCACAGTGTTTCTGTTTGTTTGCCATCAATAAGAAACAAATTCCTTTAAGAGCTCGTGTCTTCATCCATAATTTTCCCTGGCCTAGCTCTAAGAAGGAGCCGTTACTTTTAACTCCGATTTTCAGGAATTGCAAGCCTGTTATTCACAGCCACATTTGGTCTTGAGCAAGCCATTTTCCTGTGGCTCAGCTCAGGCTCTCAGACCCTGAATACAGTACAGAAACTTTACCCAGCAGGCTGCTAGTCCATGCTTCTCTGGAGGAAAAGAAACCATCTTGTTTTTTCTTTTAAAAAAGAAAAATATTTAGCAATCTGGTAAAAAGCCTCCTACCTGGATTTTTTATACTACTTTTGCCCCTGTTTATTTAGAAAATGACACATGAAAGGAATCTAAACAATCTTCAAGCTCTAGATGAGGGGAGTAGGGTGTCTGCTCCATGATAGGTCATGTTTCTGGCAGAAGCAAGACGGTTCAGAGTGAAGCACAGTGTGTCAGAGCCTTGGGGGAGAGTGCTGAGGCTGTACAGAGTGAACCACAGTGTGTCAGAGCCCTCAGGGAGAGCTGCTCTCCTGGTTAGTCAATAAAAGGGACACGTTACCTGGCCTTCCCTTTTCTTATTTTGTATTAATTGGCTACCATATTCTTAAAGACATTAACAAGGGTTAGGACAATCAACGGGTATATGAATCACAACCACATAATTTCTCCAAAAAAGAAATGGCCAATAATCACATGAAAGTATGCTCAACATATTAGTCATCAGAGAAATACAAATGAATCCACAGTGAGAATACCACTTTGCACGCACTAAGATGACTATGATCCAAAAAAACAATACAAGTGTTGGCAAGGATGTGGGAAAAGTGAAACCTTCCTAAATTGATGGTGGGAATGTAAAAGGGTCCAGCCACATTGGAAAACAGTCTGGCAGTTTCATAAAAGGCATTTACCATATAACCCATCACTTTCACTGCTAGGTATATACCCAAGAGAAATAAAAACATCTCAGCATAAATGTCCATAGCAGCATTATTTAAAATAGCCAAAAAGTAGAGACAACCCCAACCCAAATATTCACCAACTGTTGAATGGATAAATGTGGAATATCTGTATAATGAAATACTAATCACCCATGAAAAAGAATGTTATGTGCCACATGGGTGATCCTTGCAAACATTTTGCTAGAAGAAAGAAGCCCAAACAAAAACATCAAGTATTGTATGATTCCTTTTATTGAAATATCCAGAACGGGCAAATCCGTAAAGACAGAAAGTACAATAGTAGATGTCATGGTAGAAGAGTGATGATTCATGGGCATAGGGTTTCTTCCTGTGATGATGACTATATTTTGCAATTAGATAGTTGTGATTGTCTCACAACCTCACAAATATACACAAAGATGCTGAATGGTAACACTTCAAAAGTGAATTTTATAGTATGTAAATTACATCTCAATTTTTAAAAAATTCACTGTTAGAAACTGCACACCCACTATACCAAAAAGACAATAAGCAGGTATTGGTGAAGATGCAGACAAATTGTTACCCTCGTTCATTATTAGCACTTTGAAAAACTATTTGACAGCTCCTCCCATGTTAAATGTGGACTTACCATTAAACTCAGCAGTTCCTCTCCTAGGTGTTTACCCAGGAGAAAAGAAAACTTGTGTGGACACAAACACTTCTTTGTAAATGAAAGTTCACAGCACTTCATTGCTAATAACCAGACGCTGGAAACAATGGAATACGACTCGGCAATAAAAAGGAAGACGGTTCATGGAGCAATGTAGATTAACCTCGCAAACCTTATTTATGCTGGCCTCAAACTCCTGGCCTCAATCAGTCTTCCTAAGTGGAAGCCAGAAACCAAAGGCTACATGTTGTATGGTTCTTTTTATATGAAGTTTCTAGAAAAGGCAAAGCCTGTACACTGCAAATCAGTGGCTGCTTAAGGTTGGGGTGCGAGTGGCAGTTGACAACAAACCAGCCTGAGGGAATTTTTTGTGGTGATGGAAAAATGTTCTAAAACTAGACTGTGGTGATTGGTTTCACAACTGTTTGGATTTGCTAAGACTTGTTGAATCGCACACTTAAAATGGATAGATTTATGGTATGTAAATTATACTTCAAAATCTGTTTTGTTTTGTTTTGTTTTTGTAGAGACAGAGTCTCACTTTACCTCCCTCAGTAGGGTGCCATAACATCACAGGACTCACAGCAACCTCCAGCTCTTGGGCTTCCGCGATTCTCCTGCCTCAGCCTCCCAAGCAGCTGGGACTACAGGGATCTGGTTTTTTTTTTTAAAAGTCAGTCAGCTGGGCACCTATAGCTCAGTGGTTAGGTCTCTGGCCACACGCTCCAGGGCTGGTGGGTTTGAACCCATCCTGGGCCTGCTAAAAAAACAAATAAACAAAAAAATAGCCAGGCTTTGTAGCTGGCATCTATAGTCCCAGCTACTGGAGAAGCTGAGGCAAGACAATTACTTGAGCCCAAGAATTGGAGCTTGCTGTGAGCTATAACACTACAGCACTCTAACCAAGGGTGACAAAGTGCGTCTCAATAAAAAACAAAAATCAGTGTACGACTCTGGACATATTTGAGTTAGAAAAAAACCCACTATCTTCCTGCTTTAGACTCGTCCTCCTACTGACTTGGGCTTTAACTTTGATGCCAACAAACAACAAAGACAGCTTATTGCAGAACTGGAAAACAAAAACAGGTAAGAAACAAGGCCATTATTAGTGTCCGGGATTGTCCTGTGAGTATCTGATTGTTTTTTTCTTTGCTGACTAGATGACTTTTGACCACACAGGAGAACCCAGCCTCAGGGAATATAGGCTGGCCCAATCCGGTGAATGCCCCAGATGCTAATTTGCATATATCTGCATGTCGTTGATTCTGGTAGCCCACACCCCTGCTCCTGTGGCCCAGGCCGCCGCCTCCTACCCACCCATTTGGGATTGCTTTCCCCACTCGTTCCCGGCAGCATTTGCTCTACCTAGCCATCCTGTCCTGACCCACTATGCCACATGTGTCTGCCTGGTCTCTCATAACAAAGCCATTTAGAAGCATAGAGACCAGACAGTACCCCTTTACACCTGAAAGGTAGAAGCCAGGACAAGGAGACCTGATCTAAGGTAACTAGCATAGGCTGAGGGAAGAGCTGTGCTGTCTGTCTGTGTCAGGAGCTGGGGTGGTGGAAGGCGAGGAGATGGGGGATGTCTTGGGGGAATGCAGCTCAGGGCCTGTGTTAGAAGGTTGCAAGTTCTCATTTGCTTCCCACAGAAAGAAACAGTAAGGTATTCTGGTTGTCATTTTTAATTTTGTGGAGAGTTTTCAAGTTCTTGAGAAGAGGACATTTGTGACCTTTTCTACCACAAAGTATTTTCATTCAGGAAATGTCAGGTGAAGCAGTTTTGAGAAGGTGTCCATTTCACATCTTGGTCATTTGGAGACAATCAGAACAAGACTGGGAGAGGAGGCACTGCTAGTGGAGTGCTAGCTACTTCTGACAGGAAAAAGGAAAGCTGTGAGCAGTAAGCAGCCATATTTCATTCATGCCCCTTCCAGAGAGATCCTGCAGGAGATTCAGCGTCTCCGCCTGGAACACGAGCAGGCCTCCCAGCCCACGCCTGAGAAGGCCCAGCAGAACCCCACGCTGCTGGCAGAGCTGCGGCTACTGAGGTAGGCGGGGATAATGCACCACTGTCCTAAAACTGTCATCTACTACAGCAGGGACTTTCATCTCAGGAGACCAGATAAGGAAGATAAGGAGTTATACCCGTTCTGTTTTTGCTTCAGATGTCCGGGTTCTATAACTGATCACTCTGAGATGGTCAATTATCCTCATGGAACTAGGTAAATACCAGTGTCAGCTCCAGGACAAGCAGAACTGTGTTTACACTTCTGTGATTGCTTTAAGAAGACCATTGTAAGCCAGGTACTTTGGGAGGCCAGTGGGGGTGGATTACTTGAGCTCAGGAGTTCCAAACCAGCCTGGGCAAGAGCAAGACTCTTTTTCTACTAAAAATAGAAAACGAGCCAGGCGTTGTGGCAGGCACCTTTAGTCCCAGCTACTTGGGAGGTTGAGGCAAGAGGATTGCTCAAGCCCGAGAGTTTGAGGTTGCTGTGAGCTAATACCACAACATTCTACCCAGGGCAACAGAATGAGACTGTCTGGGGGGGGAAAAAAGACCATTGTACTGTATTCCCTTTTCTTTTCTTGCTCATTAATCTGACTTTAGAGACTGTTAGCATGAATAATGCTTTCCCTTTCCTGTGAGCATCTTCTCCTGACACATCATCGTCAGAGCAGGATGAAGAAAGATGCTTCCTTTGCACAGCCTCTGAGACGTGAAACCAAGTCGGATTCCCTTGTGCTGTGGCCGTAGTAGCTTCCCACTTATACATAAATAGAAACTGTCTCAAGGACCAAGAAACCGAGGGCATAGAATCAAGATAGGAGTAGAGAGCTTCAGCTCCCAGTCTGATGCTGTTTTGGAGGGAATGGGGAAATCTTCCCAGAAGAACACAACGTGAATGTGATCTGACCGGTTCTTAGGGTCTTATTTCCTGTCAATCTGAGATGTGTGTCCTCTTCTGTAACTAAGAACACTGAAACTAAGTTCAGCAACTTGATTCTCACCAGATTGCTAGATTTCCAAGTAGGGGGTTCTTTCTGTTTAGGTTGATTTTTAAGGTGCTATCATCTGGGATTCTGCATAGCTGAATACTATTTTTTTTTTTTTTTTAATTTTTAGCTCTTCCTTTACCTCAGGTAATTTAGTCTCTCAAGCATGATTTCTTTGCCTAGAGAATGGAGATTATAGTTTTGCATAGGTATCTTCCTGTTTATCAATGTCATCAAGAAGTAAGTAATTGAAACTGCAGGTGAAAATCATTGTGATATAGAGATTTCCAGTCTCTAAAAAAAATTATTTCAGTTTCTAAATTTCTGGGCTGAAATTTTTGTTGCTCTGAAGTTCATTGCTGCACAATTGGGATGTGAGTACAGTTGGTGTCATGCTAGGAAGTATGGGAAAACGAATACTGCCAACTTGGGCAGAGTGTAAGTCTAGAATATATGTTGTCTGTCCGCACCTCAGCTCAGGCACAAGTTACTGTTTTTATATCTAGGATAAATATATATATACCTTATATACCTGTCATCCCTGAGTCTATTGCTGGAACTGACATTGCTAAAAGTGCTCAGTTAGCTGGAAAGAACTGAGAAACAGATTTAGTAGGCACAGAGCAGAGTTCAGGGATATCACATAAGGCAGCAAGAAGCAAGAATTTAAGCCCAAGGAGGGTCTAAAGTTTGATAAATCAAAGTAATCTCAAAAGCAGTTTCTATATCATTGAAGAAAGGAAGGACTATTTACTAAGTGTGCTGGAACAATTGTTTTATGCATAAGGACAAAACATACTGGCCTTCTACCTCACATCGTGTGTGTGTGTGTGTGTGTGTGTGTATAAAACACCACCAGACAGATTAAACATGTATATAGTATACAAAACTTTAAGGCCAGTCATGGTGGGTCACACCTGTAATCCTAGAACTTTGGGAGGCTGAGGCAAGTGCATTGCTTGACCTATGAGTTCAAAACCAGCCTAAACAAGAGCAAGACCCCATCTCTACTAAAAATAGAAAAAAAATTAGCTGGGTATTGTGGCAGGTGCCTATAGTCCCAGCTACTCAGGAGATTGAGGCAAGAGTATTGCTTGAGCCCAAAAGTTTAAGGTTGCTGTGCGCTTTGACACCATGGCACTCTACTGAGGGTGACAGAGTGAAACTCTGTCTCAAAAAATAAAGACAAGATGACAGGGAGCAGTGAGTCTATCCTAAAAACTTATGATCTGATATTGGAAACAAAATAATTTGGTGGTCAGTTAAATAATACACAGTGTCTATCAGATAGTGATACACTATGAGGTAGGGAGCCTGTGGTCTTGGGGCCACATGTGGTCTTCTAGATCTTTGAGTGTGGCCTTTGACTGAATCCAAACAGAGCAAATCCTTTTTTAATAATTAGATTTGTTCTGTAAAGTTTGGATTTGGTCAAGGGGCCACACTCGGGGAGCTGGAGGGCCATATATGGCCTTGTGGCCACAGGTTCTGCACCCCTTATAAAGGTGGGTATGATTTGGATGGAGTATAGGACAAAATATGTGGTTCAGCATAGTCCCTCAAATAAATATGGCCCATTTCAGCAAAGGGAAAGAGTCTTAGAACTAAGAAGTTGTGTTCAGTCATTCATTAATCTTTAAGAGTACCAGTAATAGGAGATAAAATTAGCTAGGCAGTTGAGACCAGATTCTGGAGAGCCTGATTGTTAGGTCACTGGAAATCCTTGGAGGGTTTCAGATTTTGTTCGGTTCAGTAAATATCATCATAATTGAGCACATATTGGATATTTTCTTAATTTTTCAATACATGCAAAGGTGAGTAAAGCTTATTCCTTGACTTCAAGGATTTTGTTTTACATCATGGTAGGATGGCAGCAATGCAAGTAAAGTAAATTTAGTGCCACAGAGAAGCACTACATTGCTACAGTGATTAAGTCGGCCCTGCACAGTAGTCAGGAGAAGCTTCCTGGAAAGAGTGGTGTTTGGAACAGACATCAAGGAATGAATAAGATTTGGAAGAGAGATGGGCATACCTGTGAGTCAAAACGATGGGGCCTGTTTAGGGAAAAGTGAACCATCAGCTGGTGATCCTGACATGGAAAGGAGTAGGAAGTGAGGCGCTAAGGATAGGAATGTAGATGGGTTCCGGGGCAATGGAGAAATATAATGGGAGCCACCTAGGTAACCAAAGATTTCCTAACAGCCACACTGTTAATAATTTTAATACTATATTTTACTTTACCTGTTATTTCCAAATATTATTTCAACATGTAATCAGTGTTATAAAATGATTATGATATTTTTCCTTCTTTTTCCCACACTAAGTCTTTGGATTTCAGTATGTGTATTATACCCACAGCTCATCGTAGTTCTGACCAGCCATATTTCAGGGGTCCCATCATGTGTGCCTAGGAGCTGTGTGTGGGACGGCACAGGTCTAGATTGTGCAGGGCAAGGGTCAACAGTGCTAGAAATTCTGTTGAGATCATTACATAGGATGATGAAATGAACACTTTGCTTTGAGCAGCATTTTAAAGTTCATAGAACACTCTCATATCTATTAATACTATCTTATGTGATCCTTAAAATACCGCTATTATTTGCTATTAGTCCCATTTTAGAGGAGAGAAACTTGAGGTTAGGTGACTTGTCCACAGCTGCATGTTTAGTAAGTGCCAGGGCCAGCACCAAACCTCAAACCTCTTGGTTTCTATTCCACTGCTCTTCCTCACCATAAAAGGTGAATTCAGGATTAATCATGCTGGGACACTGTTCATGTGTGAGGAATTTGACTTCCTATTAAAAAATCATTCTCTTTAATAATAATATGAATAATGACACGTATACTTTCCAAGACACTTTTACCTCTTATTCTCACAGCAATACAAGAAAGCAAGCCAAACAGGTATCCTCACTATTTTATACAGGAGGTATCAGAGGTTAAATGGACTTACTCAGCATCTCAACTGCTAAGTAGCAGAATCAGGTCCAAAACCCATCTCACCTGGCCTTAGACCTTTCTTTGAGTTCTGCTTTATCTTCACAGTTTCATTTCTGATGGACTTTTCCTCTGGGGCAGGCAAAGGAAGGATGAATTGGAACAGCGGATGTCGGCACTGCAGGAGAGCCGGCGGGAGCTGATGGTGCAGCTGGAAGGGCTGATGAAGCTGCTGAAGGTAAGAGCCGCTCTGGTCTGCTCCTCCCACCTGCCCCTGCGGAGGATTGCCCACCTCAGCCCCAGCTGCTGCCTCCCATGACCTGACATGAAGGAGGGTGAGACCTAGGGCTTGGCTGTCACTGCCTGAACCAGTTTTCTGGTAAACCTCCATAAATGTAGCCAGTTAAGTTAGTGTAA
The DNA here is from genome assembly GCA_963574355.1 of Loris lydekkerianus. Taxonomy (NCBI): domain Eukaryota; kingdom Metazoa; phylum Chordata; class Mammalia; order Primates; family Lorisidae; genus Loris; species Loris lydekkerianus. Next base: position 11,099 of record CAUYPK010135019.1, read on the forward strand.
AGCCTAATCATAAAAAATTAGTAACTGAGAAATAGGGTAATGTTGTAAGTAGTTGATTTGATGAATAAATAAGAATGCTTAAGGCCAGGCCTGGTGGCTTACGCCTGTAATCCTAGCACTCTGGGAAGCTCAGGTGGTTAGATTGCCCTGAGCTCACATATTCAAGACCAGACTGAGCAAAAGTGAGACCCCATCTCTAAAAATAGCCAGGCATTGTGGTGGCTGCTTATAGTCCCAGCTCCTTGGGAGGTTGAAGCAAGAGAATTGCTTGTGCCCAAGGGTGGAAGATTGCTGTGAGCTATGACACCACAGCACTCTACCAAGGGTGACAGAGTAAGACTCTGTCTCAAAATAAATAAATAAATAAATAAATGTTTATTTGTAAAGAGGATGTTAGCTATGTATAAATGAATAATATTTCTCAACTATTTAAAAGTTTCTTTTAAGACATTTTCAAATATTGCACCTAAATACCTAGCAAATACTAAGTATCCTATTTTAATAAGTAGTACAGAGGCAAATTGTATTAGGGCTGTCCAGAGAAACAGAACTAGTAGGACATCATGTAGATTTATAAGAAGGAACTTATTATCAGCTCATACAGTTGTGTGGGCAGAGACCATGGAACCATGATCTGCGTGGAGAAGCAGGGAAGCCAGTAGTATCATTCAGTCTGTGTGTGAGGCCTGAGAACTAGGGGAGCTGATGGTATAAATCCTAGTCCTGCTGAAGGTGGGTTTGGGAAATGTGTGTTGGGTTGCTCACTGGTGTAGTCCTGCAGTCTGAAGCCCTCAGAACCGGGGGAGCACCAGTGTCCGAGGGCAGAAGAAGATGAATTTCCCAGCTTTAGAAAAAAAACAAATCCACCCTTCTCTGCCTTTTTGTTCTATCCAGGTTTGAAAGGGATTGAGTGCTGCCCACCCACACTGGTGAAGGTAGATCTTCTATGTCCAGTCTAATTCCAGTGCCATTTAGAGTATTTAAGAAATACCATCACAGACACATCCAGAAATAATGTTTTACCAGCTATCTGGCTATCCCTTAACCTGGTCAAATCAACACATAGAAGTAACCATCATACAAACCAACTTAAGCCAATTCTAATCAATAACTTCATTCAGAATAAGTAGCATATTAGCTCTAGATTTTTATATATTGGGGACCTGAGTAAATCAAGAATAATTCAGGTCTATTTTTGTTGAAAAGTGTATCACAGCCTCTGTACCTCAGAGCAGAGCAAAGCATGCTTGGCATTTGAATATCTTCATCTAGACAATTTTTCTGGCACTGAAAAGAAATATTTACCTGGTCACATAACAGCAATACCAGAGCACTTGCTCATGCTGTTCCTTTTTCTGGCTTGTCTGTGCATCCTAAGAACCCACTGTATTATGTAGTATGATACAGCGTTAGCAGCGAGGTGAACATCACAAAGCATGGAGTGCCTCAGACACCAGGTGAGTTTAGTACTGTGATAAAAGGCAGCCATTGAAGGTTTTAAAAACAGCAGTTTAGGAAAATATGCAGGACAGATTAGAAAGGAGAGAAACTAAAGAATACTGGGAGACTAATGTAATCCTCCAGGCTGAGGCGACAGGGTCTCAACTCGGAGTGGTAGTGCAAGAAAATACCAGCTTGGGAAACCACTCCCTTAATAACGAAGCTAGTGAGGAATAGCAACTTGGATAAATACAGTGTTTGTCTTTTAAACTGATTTTTGACTTGTTCAAGCCAATTGCTTTTTTTAAATCTTGAGCTGAGTTTTTTTTTCCCCCACTTCACTTTGTTCTCGTATATCAGAGTTATTTTCCATGGATATGTTTCTTTCTTAACCCTGTTAGCCTATTAGCAGGATTTCTCCTCAGAAATATTTTATATCTAAATGTCTTTAGATATTTTATTTATTCATTTATTTATTTATTTATTTATTGAGACAGAGTCTCACTGTGTTACCTTCAGTAGAGTGCTGTGGCATCACAGCAACCTCCAACTCTTGGGCTTAAGCGATTCTCTTGCCTCAGCCTCCCAAGTAGCTGGGACTACAGGTGTCTGCCACAACGCCTGGCTATTTTTGTTGTTGTTGTAGTTGTCATTGTTGTTTGGCAGGCCTGGGCTGGGCTTGAACCTACCAGCCTTGGTGTGTGTGGCTGGCGCCCAAACCACTGAGCTATAAGTGCCAAGCCTCTTTAAATATTTTAAAGAAATAAGGCTAAAAAAACCTTATGCAGGCTCGGTGCCTGTGGCTCAAGTGGCTAAGGCGCCAGCCACATACACCTGAGCTGGCAGGCTCGAATCCAGCCCAGGCCCGCCAAACAACAATGATGGCTGCAACCAAAAAATAGCCAGGCATTGTGGCGAGTGCCTGTAGTCGCAGCTACTTGGGAGGCTGAGGGAAGAGAATCGCTTGAGCCCAGGAGTTGGAGGTTGCTGTGAGCTGTGATGCCACGGCACTCTACCCAGGGCGACAGCTTGAGGCTCTGTCTCCAAAAAAAAAAAAAACCTCATGCAAAAACTTGGCCCAAATTCCTCTATTATTTATCAGATATCCAACTAAGCAATCTAGTCACACACCTAAAACTTTTTTTTTTTTTTTTTTTTTTTTTAAGACAGAGTCTCACTATGTTGCCCTTGGTAGAGTGCCATGGCATCACAGCTTACAAACTCATAGGCTAAAGTGATTCTCTTGCCTCAGCCACCCAAGTATCTGGGACTACAAATGCCCACCATCATGCCCAGCTATTTTTAGAGATGGGGGTCTCGCTCTTGCTCAGGACAGTCTCGAACCTGTGAGCTCAGGCAATCCACCCACCTTGGCCTCCCAGAGTACTTGTGATCTCAGGCAATCCATCCACCTTGGCCTCCCAGAGTTCTAGGATTACAGGCATGAGCAACCAAGCTCAGCCTCACTCAAAACTTCGAAGATGTACCTATACGTACATGGGCCTATATAACAGTGGAAACCATGTGCGGCTTTAAAAGCCCTCTTGTTGGCTTAGCACCCGTAGTCAGTGGTTAGGGCACCGGCCACATGCACTGGGGCTGGTGGGTTCAAACCCAGTCCAGGCCTGCAAACAACAATGACAACAACAACAACAACAACAAAATAGCCGGGTGTTGTAGCAGGCATCTGTAGTCCAGCTGCTTGGGAGGCTGAGGCAAGAGAATCACTTAAACCCAAGAGTTTGAGGTTGCTGTGAGCTGTGATGCCATGGCACTCTGTTGAGGGCGACATAGTGAGACTCTGTCTCAAAAAAAAAAAAAAAAAGGCTCTGTGCCTGTAGCTCAGTGAATAGGGCACTGGCCACGTACCAGGCTGGAGGGTTCGAGCTTAGCCCAGACATGCTAAAACAACAATGACAACTGCAACCAAAAAATAGCCAGGCGTTGTGGCAGGCGCCTGTAGTCCCAGCCCCTCGGGAGGCTGAGGCAAGAGATTTGCTTAAGCCCAAGAGTTTGAGGTTGCTGTGAGCTGTGATGGCACTGCACTCTACTAAGGGCAACAAAGTGAGACTCTGTGTCAAGAAAAAAAGACAAGCCCTCCTGTTGTGGTGTTAGTCTATCTGCCAGGCAGGTGATGCTAGGAGATCCACTCACCCTTTCCCTGGCTCAAACTTCCCTTTCGGAAAGATGCGTTTAAACTTTACCCAAGCCCCAGTGCTCCAGTGTGATTTTTGTAAAAGGTAAAAGTTTTATGCAAAGTGAAGGGAAGTCAGAGTGCATTTCCCCCAAGTAATGCCTTGCACTTTGGATTGCCTTGCCATTCCTCAGAGCCACTGGCGTACCACTGAGCCCTTAAAGTATACAAGTGATGGATTCAGGGGCTAAGTAGAACGAGCTAATGCCTGGAACTATACTTTCAAGTCCTGAGTTTCTTTTTACTTATAATAATTTCAGTAACCATACGTTTTGTAGGATCCCCTGCCAGGTTCTTAAATGCCTTATCATTTTATACACCTGACAGACTGAGGCCATTCAGAGTGGGAGAAAGATTTGCCCACACCAACCCAGGCATGTTGTCTTTGTAGCCACTGAATAGAATTCACAGTTGAAAACTCATGTCTTTAGTGTCCAGCTTCCTAAAAGAATTACAACATCTTAATTTGTGTGTCATATGCATTCCTAAAAGGTCATACATAAGAATCATTGACTTCTATTAAAATTTCAAAGATGTTTTCATACTATTAAATAAACACATTCATCAATCTATAAAAGTACCCTTTAGAATTCTAATTTTAATTTCAAAGGACTGCCCTGTTTTCATTGATGTTCATTCTGCTAGCATTTAATCCTCTCATAAAACAGCTGTAAGCAGTTAGTCAAATGGACAATCAAGCCACATGATCTGGGATACTCATAAATTAAGATGTATCACACAGTAAATTTCCATTTCACGGGAGTTCTTTTATTCTGCTGCTTTAGTAAAATATTATGTACTTTATCTTTTTATATAAAAAGTAGACTATTGTTTATTCATTCAACAAAATCTTAATCCTTTTTTTGGAACAAGACAAGGAAAAAAATAATCGTTTATTTATTTAACAAAAAATGTATTGAGTTCCTAAGTGTCATGTTCAATGTTTGGCACATGGTGGTGATAGACGCAATCCCTGTCACCAGACAGCATCTTTGTGGCTGACACTCAGGCATCCGTGTCTCTGTGCATGCCTTTTCCTTATACTTTTTCCCCGATTAACAAGTATATAGATAACCTCTGCCTCAAACTTCTTATTTAATCTGGAAATGGTCATATGTTGGTATTTCTAATTCATGTTCCCAATACTTTTCTACTTCATTTTCCATTTTCCTAATATTGCCTTACCAGATGAATTCTATAGTTTTGAATGTCAACCTCATTTGTAAATGTTCACCTGCCAGCCCTGACATATGTGTCCGGCACCCTAACCAGCTTTACGTGCAAACTTAGTTAGCATGTAGTTCTTATGTAGGTGACTACAGTGGTTGGGCCATTGCTTTGGCCACCTCTCCAGATTTCCCCTGTGTGGAAGAGACTCAAATGTGTTTAGGTGGCATAAGCAGTTATAAATGTGCACTTGATAATTAAGGTGTCATTACCCCCTTTAAATCAAACTGGCTGTATCCCTGTCATCTGAGTCATCTGGGGTCTGTGTTTACTGAACCTAGCTGGCTATTTGATAACACAAAGCCTCCAAGACCTTAGATCTGACTTGTTTACTATGTTGACTGAACCTTAAAGGCTTTATACAAATAAGTTCTGTGAGTTTAAATTATACAACACCATCCTAACCGACACTTTGCCCAAGTCCACCCTCTCCCAATGCTTTGCACACAGGAAAGGCCTCTACATCCTAAAAGCACTGCCCTGGCGACTGTCCATATCCTGACCTGACACTGATATCTACTGTAAATGATTTCATGTCTGTACACAGAGTCTCCAAATGTCCAAGCACGAAACACTGCTTTCTCCAATTTCTCTATTCTGTTGAACCAAAATGCCTGTAACATCTCTAATATCAAACCTGGGGAAAACAGTGGCTGTAGGGAGATGTCTGAGGGACAATTCTGAGAAGTTACATATGTACTGGGCTTTTGGCCTCAGACACAATTTCAGCATGTTAGGGTTATTCTGTCCCTCATTCACTGTCTTAATTTCCATTTCAACACTTAGTGCCAGCAATAAAAACTCACTTTCAAATTGTTTAATAACTCTCCTCTGGCTGTTCGTCTTCCTGCCCCACAGGGAAGTCTGGCTAGGAAGAGAGATCACTTCCTACTGTTAAACTCCAAGCCCTTCTGACTGAGCTGTGTGTGCCACGTGCAAAAGCAGAGGGGCCCTAACTCCTCCAGGCTGCCTGAGCTAGTACCTGGGGCCCCTGCCTGGGCTCCTGAGAGTGTAGCTATGGCTAAGCCCCCTGCAGCTTTGATTATGAAGAGCCCTTTCCTCCCTCAGTCGGATTCTCCTCAAGAGATTTCTTGGTGCCCATTTACTTTCTAGTCCATGTCTCTCCCTTGCAGAATAAGCCTCTCCCTTTTGCAATCCCTTTTGCCTTACTGAGGTCATTCTTGCCATGAGAGCCAGGTCTGCAGGCTTTGCAAGCAGGAGCACTTAGCTATCCCTAAGACTTCTCAGTAAAGTCTGTCTGCACAGATGGGTCCAGTTTAAACAGAACCATTGCACAGCTTTTAGGTCGTGCACTGGGCCAACAAGCTGAGGCTCCCTGACCTCGGCAACCCATGGTGAGGCACAGAGGGGCTAAAGAGTGAAGGACTAAAGAAAGAGAAACTCACAAGTGTTTATCTCATCTTCTTTATGCTTTTTTCTACAATGTCTGGTAGTGTATTCATTTGGGCAGTCAACCAAGAGTTACCAAGTGCCTGCTCTGTGTACCATCACCGGAAGGTTCTAAAGACAGACCATTTCTTTATTTGTCCCACACCTTATCCATAGAAGTATCGAATAATGTTTATGAAAAGCTGACGTCAAGAACACTTTTTTTGAACGGCCTTTCAGGCTCCTGAATCAGTTTCCCGTTTATTGGGGGAAGTGAAAAAAACAACGAAGTGGCCTGAAAGCCAGTGGGCGTTGCGGTTTCCACACATTTAGTTGGGGGAGAGGACTAAATAAGAAAAGAACCTGTGGTCAGTGGGGACTACTAGCTGGGATGATCTTAGAGCAAAGGTCCTCAAACTTGTGTGCATCGGTACCCGCTGACAGCTGCATCCCACCCCTGCAGCTTCAATTTTGTAGGTCTGAGGTGAGGCACCAAGTTTGTATCTCTGACAAGTTTCCAGGTAGAAAAGGCAGTGCTGATGTTGTTGGTCTGTGTTCCATGCTTTGAGAACCACTGACCTAGATAAATGTACCTAAACACAAAAATATTGTAAATGGCAAAAGAGAATGATTATTAGAATTTTAAGTCATGGTTGAACTTCCTCTTTTGGTTTACCCTAAATAGTTACATGGCCTTAAGAAGGTCAGGCACTCTAGGCCTCTGTCATCTATAAATAAGAAAGTTGGGCCAGATGGTTTCTAAGTTTCTTGCTTTCCCATTCTGGAAGTTAGCAGTGAATCAGTTGAGTAGGCTGAGGGCTGCCGTTGCTTTGTCCTGCTGATGCTCCTGTGGTAGACGGGACCTTTGACCTCCAAACCTGTTGGCCTGGCCTGGTTTACCCAAGTCTTCTATCATTTCTTCCCAGTGTTTATGGTGATGGGCATTAATTTATCTCCTTTTTTCCTCTGCCTTTTTTCCATACTCAACTCTTCTAGGAGGAAGAACAAAAGCAGGCAGTAAGTGAACTTCAGAATTTTCCTCTCGGCTCTCATTCCTTTTGCATGTTCTCCTTTTCCTCCTTTGAATGTTACCTACTCTCTCCTCTCCTCCCTGCACAGCATCTCTGAAGAATTGGTTATGTGCAAAACCCTCAGTAGTTCTCCATGGTGTTGTACAATGGCCTGAGAGTTCGAGTCATGTTCATCCAGTAGCGCATGTTCTTACTTAAAACCAGAGCTTGTTGGATTTTTTTAAAAGTGCACATCTGTTGTGTTTAGTATGCATGATTAGCCAGGCTACCACTGCACTTCTCTGTCCTTTCATTCTCTGTGTCTTAGATGACTTTAATGTTTGAAACAACTTTTGGGGTGGTGGGAATGATCTCATGTCATGAACGAATTAATGTGCATGAAAATGAGTAGCTATTTTGATGTCCTGAAGTTTCAAATAGGCTTCTGGATTCTCTGGCCCTACTGGCCTTCTTACCAAAATTACTGATGACAACAGAGAAACCGGAGAGACCAACTACATTTTCAGTGATTTCCTGTTCAGAGCCTACTCCAGAGGGAGCTCAGGTTTTTCTGAACTGTATGGCTGTAGCATGATGTTTGCGGAAGGTTTATGTTTGTTTTTATTTTTCCAGATAGCCAATGACCCACGCAAAAAAATCAATTGCGGGCCTGTCCACAGTAGTAACACCGTATGTTGATGTAACCTAATAAGGTTTCAAGGCATACATACTTTAACACAAGCTAAAGCTGAGTTTTGGCTTTTTATTTTTTCAAGATGGAAATATATAATTAATTTTAAAGATTTACTTATTTAAAACACAAATTTATCCATGTTTTAGATTAAGATTAGGCATGTAAAACATTATATTTACTATTTCCAGCTGGGAGATCAGTGGGATCCTGGAGTAAAGGGGAGAAGAAAGAAGGAGAAAGGGAAGAGGTGAGGAGGGGGCAGACTATGAGAGAAGGGGAAAGAAGCTCGGCCTCAAGACAGGCTGGTATCCCATCAATCTCAAGGGCTTTCGTGGGACAGAAGTTTGGTTTTGCTTTTTTTTCACTCACAGTTGATTGCTTCCATCTAAGGCACTTCTGCATCCATAAGTACATTTATAGGAGCTAAGCAGAACAGGGTGGAAAATCAAGCCCAGCGATTAAATGCTTCCTCCAGGAGGTGACACACATCACCACTCCATTTCATTGGGCAGAGCAAGTCACATGATCACACTTGGCTTCAAGGGTACAGGGAAGGATAAGCCTCCAGTTTGCTTAGAAGCAACAGAAGCAGATGTTGGTAATGCCTCCCATAAGTAGGGGGATGAGTGAGACTGTGTGGGAGGAAAAGAAAAGAGACCATTTCCCTGCCAATCTCTTCCCTGGGTTATTCAGGTTCCCCTTCCTGCCGATCCAATATCCCCTCAGCAGTAGCTGCTGACCACCGGGATTCCGCCCTTCGTCCCTTGGTGCCAGAGATGCTGTTTACAGCCACAGCCACTTGCTGGGGACTTACAGACTAGCGTAGCTAGAGAGAGACTCTCTGTCTCTCTGAATGCACCAGCTCAAAGGAAGCATGAATTGACAACACCCACACCTAACTTGAGAACCCACTTCCAAAGAGGGCAGAACTTGTAGGTGTTTATTGTAATGGTAGCACTAGGGCTTCCAGTAAACTTTTTTTTTTTTTTTGAGACAGAGTTTTACTATGTTGCCCTCGGTAGAGTGCTGTGGTGTCACAGCTCACAGCAACCTCAAACTCTTGGGCTTAAGCGATTCTCTTGCCTCAGCCTCCCTAGGTAGCTGGGACTATAGGCGCCTGCCACAATGCCCAGCTATTTTTTTGTTGCAGTTGTTATTGTAGAGCTGGCCTGGGCTGGGTTCGAACCCGCCCGCCTCGGTGTGTGGCTGGTGCCCTAACCACTGTGCTACGGGCTCTGAGCCAGACATTTCATTTTTTAATTTTTTATGGATTACCATGTAATCCAGGAAATAGGAATTGTCACCACTATGACATTATTTTGCAGGTCAATTTAAAGCTCACCTTCAGCAGACAGAGGATTAAATCATGTGTTCATTTCAGTGGCCTTTCCTGATGTGAGATCATCATCCCCTTGAAGTTGGCAAAATGAGAGACTAGACTGCTGAAGCCTGCCTCTAATGAACCACTGTGTGTCTGTCTTGGAAATTCTGCATGGCCAAGGTCCTGACTCACATCCCAGCCCTCACAGTCTCCTAGGAGTGTCCATAGCATAAATTGGTACAGATTGTTTTTTCATCAGCTTTCCTCACCATGGTTTGAGTTTTAAAATGCTGTTCTGCTGATTTAGCTAGAAATATCCATCTGTCCACTTCACAGGTTAAAGCTGTAAAGCTGAAATTACCTAAGCTCAACTCTGAGGCTCACATTTGAACTGAATGACTTCACATAATTCAACATTTTTTTTTTTTTTTTTTTTTTTTAGAGACAGAGTCTCACTTTATCGCCCTCGGTAGAGTGCTGTGGCATCACAGCTCACAGCAACCTCCAACTCCTGGGCTTAGGTGATTCTCTTGCCTCAGCCTCCCCAATAACTAGGACTACAGGCGTCCACCACAATGCCTGGCTATTTTTGTTGTTGTTGTTGTTGTTGTTGTTGCAGTTTGGCCAGGGCTGGGTTGGAACCCACCACCCTTGGTATATGGGGCTGGCACCCTACCCACTGAGCCACAGGCACCACCTGTAATTCAATATTTTTAACGTGTACAGTTGAAAAGATTATAGCTTTAGAACCAGAGCTTCTGTTTAATCTATATCATTACTAGTGCACACTAAAAGGTAGGAGTGTTTAACACAGAGCTAAGATGTAACCCTTTCTTCCTTCCAGCTTCTTGCTGTTGTAGTTTTCTATCAAAATGTGTTACCCTAAATGAGTAATAAAATAATTGTAAAATACTTTTTAAATGAATTATTTACTAGATATGTTTCCCCAAACTGGCTCTATAATGCATTATAGAGCTTTTCATATAGTTCACCTCCTTGCTGCTTTCCCCTTTAGGGATTTACTGTTAACTCCTAGGGTCGCATTTTATTCGCAGAAGACTTCTGATACAGCCATGTGAGTTTTTGACACCAATCAATTCAGTTCTCTGCAGACAGCAGTTGGGTGCCCTATGGTTTAATTGAATCCGGCCACTACCTGAAGTTAGTACAAATTCTACAGGTTAAGGGCCCAAATCCCACAAGACTTCCCCCACCTCAGATGCCAATTACAAGTCTAGGGTTCCCCAAGTTACTGACATTTCTGTCTGACTTGGCTACAATCAAGGTTCCCACAACTCCATCAGGTCCAAAAATTTGCTTTAACAACTCATGGAACTTAGAGAAACACTTTACATACTATTACTATTTTTTTAGAGAAGGTATTATAAAAGATACAAATGAACAGCCAAATTAAGAAGTATATAGGGCAAGTTATGGAAGGGTCCTGAGCACAGGAGTTTCCATCCCCATGGAGCTTGGGTGTGCTACCTCCTGGCACACAGATGTGTTCACCAACCTGGAAGCTCTCTGAACCCTTCCATTTAAGGTTTTTACAGAGGTTGCATTATGTAGGAGCCATTGATTAAATCATTGGCAGTTGGTGATTATCTCAGTCTACAGTGCCTCTCCCCTCCCCAGAGGTCTGGTGGATGGGCTCAAAGTTTCAACCCTCTAATCATGCATGGTCTTTCTGGCAGCCCGGATCCTGAAGCCAAGAGCCCCTAGCCCTACCAGCTCACTAGCATACAAAAGAAAACAAATCATCCGGGAGGTTCCAAGGCTTTTAGACCCTCTCATGCCAGGAACCTGGGGATGGAAAACAAAATGGATGTTCATATCACAGGATTATTTTGGCTTTGGGGGGGCCCGAGAGGAATGGGTAACAACTGTTCCCTTAAAAGCTTTGGTGCTTGGGGCGGCACCTGTGGCTCAGTAGGTAGGGCACTGGTCCCATATACCAAGAGTGGTGGGCTCGAACCCGGCCCCAACCAAACTGCAACAACAACAAAAAAGCTTTGGTGCTGCAGTTCTGTCCTCAGCCCCAGCCACTTTTCCGGTGCTCTCAGTGGCATTAGTACCTCAAAACGACATCCTTCTATATTTCCTTTTCTCCCTCCCCTTTTTCCCTTCTCTTTTTTCAGATCTGACGGTTATAATGAAGGGAAGAACTGCCCGACTTTTCAGATAAGACTTTGCTGCGTGACTGTTCAACCTATGATTTACCCTGCAGTTTAACAGGCTCAGGATTAGAGTGTCTCAATTGAGTCAGGGTCAGTGGGATCCATGGTCATCATCAAACTGTAATTCAAGGACTTTGTCTTCCTTTTCTACTATTGTGTCCCCAGCCTCTAGTCTAGCCTGCCACATAGTAAATACTCAGTAAATATTTGCTAAATGAAAGCTAGTTATCAACCACATTTACAAAATTTTGACTTATGGACTGTATGAATTAATAATCATATTAATTGTAGGAGACATAACTAGTTCAAGTACCCAGTAATTTTGCTCAAGCTAGTTTCATAGAATAAGTAGATCCATTCAGGAGATTAAATTATGGCTTAGAAATATCCTTTATAAAAAGGAATCAGAAAAATTTCTGTGTTACCAAAAGGAACACAGAAAATATTAGTTCTAATATTATTTCTGTCTAGAGAACTGATTATGTGGAATAAAATCTCCCTTTTTTTACACCAATCTATAAAATTCAAGATATCTATAATTATTGTATCATTTGAAAATATTTTAGCATTTCTCAGTAAAAACACAATGCCCACAGTTAGAAATATGGTTGTAGGATGTTCAAAAAAGACACACTAGGGTATCAATAGACTGTTTAGGTTCCTACTGGCCATGGTCTTTATGATTGGTGCACTTGACCTATGGGCTACTCCAGCCTAGATGGCCCAGTCTTAGTCTGGAAGGACTTTAGATACAGTTTCATTCTGGGAACACCTTAGGATTCCATTTTTCCCACTGACTCAAAACACCATAAAATTTCACTGCTGGATTTCGAGCAGTAAAATAGAAGCCTTAGTCTATTTCTCCATGAAAGGCAAGGGATTGCCATTCATTTATTTATCCAGCAATGTTTTACTGCATATATTCAAGGCAATGAAGTAGGCCTTTTGGAGGATAAAAAGAGAAATCTTACACAAATACTATTCTCAAATAGTATAGAAGTTATTTCCCAGATCTGATGCCCCAAATGCTAAACACAAGCTGGGTGAGGGATATCCTGAGCCTCGGGCATCACTGCTGCCGAAGTGTGCACCGTACATGCGTGATGAGTGTCTGCTGGGATTTGAGGATCTCCGTGCTGCACGGTCTGACTCCCACAGACCTCCAAACTGGATTCCAGGCCAAGGATATGTAGAGACTCCCTGTCAGTGCCACAAGTGAATAGATTTATGCTTCTTACTAATTGAGGTTTGTCTGCTAAATCATTTCTTTTCCATCTAAACAAGTACATAACATTTACAAACCTCAGTTTCCTTATCTGTAAACTTCCAGCTCCATAGTTCTTCGACCCTTTCATCATTAATACTGTATTGGGAAAAGGCTATAAACCAAGAAGGGTCTACAGAAATCCATGTGGATTCATTTTATCAACTTTTCCTTTTGTGACTTTGAAACCTTCTGGCCCTTACTCTGTGGTCTGGGCTCTCATTCAGTAACTCCTTCCTCAGGGTTTAATTGTTCCAGCCTCCCACCTGCCACTTTCGTAGACAAAAGAAAGCATCCCACGAGAACATCAGCTGCCTCCCTGATGCCTTTCTCTGGCTCATGCCTATGGTTCTTGGCATGGAGGAGGACAGGACTCCCTAACACTCTCCTCTATGTTCTACCTCACCCCAGCTTCTTCTCTGCACATGGGATTGTTTCTATACCCCTTTACTTTGAGAGTGTTTGTAGGCATTTCCTCAAATCATGAAGCTGCACCAGTCTCTAGGGCAGTGGTTCTCAACCTTCCTAATGCCGCGGTCCTTTAATACCGTTCCTGTGGGTTGCAACCCACAGGTTGAGAACCGCTGCTCTAGGTAACAGGTTGTACAGCAGAACCCCAGGCTGGTTCTAATGTTCCATATTAACAGTAACACTAAGGTGAGGAACATCCTGGCCTAGAGTCCTTAACTGAAAAGAACATCTGCTTAGTTTCAGGTAAAAGAAGCATGTTATAAAGGGAACAGTAGACTAGTTTATACTTTTCTCTATTTACTGCTAAATATACTCTGGGAGTATGCATTTGGAGCTGCAATTTAGATAACTTAATGTTTTTTTATTTTTATTTTTTTTGAGACAGAGTCATTATGTCGCCCTCGGTCGAGTGCCATGGTGTCACAGGTCACAGCAACCTCAAACTCTTGGGCTTAAGCAATTCTCTTGCCTCAGCCTCCCAAGTAGCTGGGACTACAGGTGCCCATCACAACACCCGGCTATTTTTGGTTGTAGTTGTCATTGTTGTTTAACAGGCCCGGGCCAGGCTCAAACCTGCCACCTTCAGTGTATGTGGCTGGCACCCTGCTCACTGAGCTATAGGCACCGAGCCAATACCTTAATGTTTAAAAAGATAAAAGGGACAGAATGTGTTATAAAATGAGAGGCAATGTAGTTAACTGAAAGTGAAGTGGTACCTTTAGTATGAATCCATGCCAACCCACCACTGCTCTACCCAGATGGCTGGCCATAAACCCTTCAGTGCTTTTTTTTTTGGAGACAGAGTCTCACTTTGTCACCCATGGTAGAGTGCCATGATGCTCACAGCAACCTCCAGCTCTTGGGCTTAGGCAGTTCTCTTGCCTCAGCCTCCCAAGTAGCTGGGACCACAGGCACCCGCCACAATGCCCAGCTATTTTTTTGTTGCAGTTTGGTCGGGCTGGGTTTGAACCCGCCACCCTCAGTATATGGGGCTGGTGCACTACTCACTGAGCCACAGGCGCCACCCACCCTTCAGTGCTCTTTTTTTTATTAATATATTATTATGAACTTAGCTCCCATAGGTCATAGGCACCAGCCACATACCCTAAGGCCGGTGGATTCAAACCCAGCCCAGGCCAGTTAAAACAACAATGACAACTGCAACAACAAAAAAAATTGCGGGGTGTTGAGGCGGGCGCCTGTAGTTCCAACTACTTGGGAGGCTAAGGCAAGAGAATCACTTAAGCTCAAGTGTTTGAGGTTGCTGTGAGCTATGACAGCACGGCACTCTACCAGGGCAACATCTTGAGACTCTGTCTCAAAAAAAAAAAAAAAAAGTATTATTTAATGTAGATAAAATTCACTGTGTGTTAACTGCTTTCACATAATTTCAACTCCTCTGTTTACCCAGTCCTCAGAAAATCAAGGGAGAATCAAGGAGAGTTTCAGATCTGTAGCTGCCTTGGGACATCTCCCAAATGTGCAAAAGATATGATAACCTATTCCTAGGCCCCTTGAAGGTTCTAACCCAATTGGAGGCTGTTGGTTGCCTGTCCTTTCTATAGCTCTGGGACCTCAGGATTCTGAGACAGCTACAGGCAGTTTCTCATCTTTAACAATTAGGAACCAGGTAACTCCTTTTTGTGGGTGGATGACCTGTGCACTTTGGGATGTTTAGCAGTATCCTTGAGCTCTACCCACTGAATCCCAGTATTCGCCCCAGCACAACCCCTGCTAGGTAACATTGCTCCCTAATTAATTAGAAGCCTGGAGGACCTTTCTCTGCAGTACTAGGATGAGCTCCCCAAGCCATTCTCAAAATCCCTTATTCTGACATTTGGATATGAGATGGATGGGACCTCACACATCCCTCCTCTGTCCACATTTCCTGCTTCTGTTAATGTCATTGTCACTGTGTCATTGTGTTTATGCTGGTGATCTTCCAGGCTCTTGTTCTTCCCTCTTAGTTGCCAAAGTCTAGTCAATTAATTCTGTCTCCAAAAGGTTGCTTGCATCTCTCTCCTCCTTTCTATTCTTACCACAGCTCTTCATTGCAGTTTCCATTATCTGTCACCTGGTATTGGAAAAACCTTCTCATTAATAGGACTCCTATCTCTTGTTTCTCAGTCCCTCCTTCACGCTGCCCAGTGCAAGACTCCTGAACGCAGACCAGACCCCACCATTTCACTCCTGTCCTCAGAAAGCTTCACTAGCTCCCTCTTGCCATTGACTAACGCAGGGGTTGGCAAGCTTTTTTTTAAAGGATTAGATAGTAAACATTTTAGGCTTTGTAGGACTAACCAAAGATATTATGTAAGTCCTATGTAACTGTTTAAAACGTAACCATTTAAAAATGTAAAAACCATTCTTAGCTCATGGATATTAAAAAAAAAAAAAAGATGGCAAGAAAATTAAATAATTTTTTTAAAGCTGGGTTTGCAGTGGGTTATGTAATTTGCTCCTCTGCAGCCGATTAGGTAACTTGGTCATAATTTTAAGGCCCTGGGTGATTGTTGCCTGCACTCCTCTTGTCCTGCACACATGTCCTGAGCGCCCCACTCCAGCCTCGCCACCATTTCCTACCCCAGACGCAGCCTCCTGTCATGCCTGGTGGTTTTGTTCATGCTTTTCCTCCCAAGCCTTTTCTGCCTACTGCAGTTGTACCTCTCAAGACTATCTCAGCTGCTGCCTCTGCTATAGACCCTTTCCCTGTCCAGAATGTCAGCCAGCCCCTCTGGCATCTAGGCTGCTCTCTTTGCTCTCCTCTGTGGCACCTGTTTCATCCCCTCTGGGATGCTAGTCGCATACATGCCTGCCTTCCTCGGAGGCTCCAGGCCTCATCTGTGCAGACCCCCACCCGCAGCATCTTCTAAAATAGAATAATAGCAGGTGTCATTCTATGAAAGCCAAGTGTGAGGAGCATTTCATGTTCATCCTCACCAACCTGTCTAGTAGCTACTGTTTTCTGCATTTTACATATGAAGAATCTCAGGTGTGGAGAGGTTAGGGAAGAAACCCAAGATCACAGCTAGTAAATGGCAGCTGGGATCTGAACTAGGTCTCCCTAACTACAAAGCCAGGACTCTAGCCACTATGTTGTATATCATAGAGGTTAACAAAGAATGAGTGTCATTGTTTTGTGTTTTTTGTTTATTTGTTTTGAGACAAGAGTCTCACTTTATCACCTTTGGTAGAGTGCCATGGCGTCACACAGCTCACAGCAGCCTCCAACTCCTGGGCTTAGGCGATTCTCTTGCCTCAGCCTCCCAAGGAGCTGGGACTACAGGCGCCCGCCACAATACCCAACTATTTTCTTGTTGCAGTTTGGCCGGGGCTGGGCCTGAACCCACCACCTTCAGTATATGGGGCTGGCGCCCTTACGGGTTTTTTTGTTTGTTTTGTTTTGTTTTGTTTTGTTTTGTTTTTGAGACAGAGTCTCAATATGTCACCCTCGGTAGAGTGCTGTGACATCACAGCTCACAGCAACCTCAAACTCTAGGGCTTAAGCGATTCTCTTGCCTCAGCCTCCGGAGTAGCTGGGACTGCAGGCTCCTGCCACAATGCCCAGCTATTATTTGGTTGCAGTTGTCTTTGTTTAGCAGGTCTGGGCCAGGCTCGAACCCACCAGTCTAGGTGTATGTGGCTGCTACTCTACTCACTGAGCTACAGGTGCCGAGCCACAGGTGTCATTGTTAAATAAGGGTGCTGTACCCCACCACACAAGTTTTGCTTAGTATAAGTAGACTCATTGGGCTGGATGTGGTGGCTCACTTTGGGAGGCCAAGGCATGTGGATTATTTGAGCTCAGGAGTTTAAGACCAGCCTAAGCAAGAGTAAGACCTTGTCTCTACTAAAAAATAGTAGTGGTGGGTGCCTGTAGTCCCAGCTGTTTGGGAGGCTTAGGTAAAAGGATTCCTCAAGAGTTTGAGGTTGTCATGAGCTATGATGTCATGGCACTCTACCCAGGGTGATAGGATGAGACTCTATCTCAAAAAAACAAGCAAATAAATAAATATATAAATAAGACTCACTAAATTAAAAACATCACTGGTACATTCTAGCTGTCTTCCTGATAATTGATTTAGCTGTCTGAATAAGGACCACATCCTCCTGGGAACCTAACCTAATTTTTGTTGCTAATATGAAATCTGAGTGTTTGGTGTTCATGTTATAGGGATTTTTCTCCCAGTGAGGACCATGATAATTTTGCTGAGAACTGGCTTTGAAATCTCACAGTGAGGACTAACGGGATACCATTTTCAAATAAGGTTTGGCAGACGAGGAGAAACAAACAGAAAGAGGGTAATTCTAATCTTGGAATTTACGAGTTTCCCTATCTAAAAGTTTAACCTTTGATTTGTGGGTTTATGGTGGTATTTTTATAGGTTGTTCTTTGTCCCAGAAATTTAATACACCTTCCTCCTTCCATAAGAAAGATAACTAGATACCTTGCCCCCCCCCCCCCTTAAGTATTAGAGTAAGATTTGTCTTCTCTATAACTGAGTGCGACTTGAACAGGGACAGGGTGGTGAAGATTGAGAACCGTAACCTTCTGCCATTGTCAGCCCTGTGATCTCAAGACACCCAGCAGTCCTAGAATAGCTGTTTCCTGTCTATTGCAGTGTAGCCTGAAGCTGCCAAGCTGAGTGACAGGTTGTGTGTGAACCCTGAGGTTCCCGACATGATAGGGGTCCAATAGGGCGTTGACTCTCTCTGCAGAGGGTCCACATGGCAGACTTTTTGGTGGGCTCATCCTCCCAAAAGATACATGACAGATAAGTGGATGTCACAGTGGTAAGAGAAGAAGGCCGTCATAAAAGTCTTCAGCCTTGCTCCTAGGTGTTGAGAAGCCAAGTTTACCTTTTAAAGGCTCTGCTGCACTTAATCTCCGGCTGGGCACCTGTGCCACATGGGCAGCTGTCCTGGCACATTCACTACCTGCTACTTTGCTCACCGCCGTGTGCTTGTCTTTCTCCTCTCCCCCCCTTCATTCTCCATTGTCTAAGAGTCCACTGACGGTCTTAACTCTTGTCACGCAAGGCGATTATTTCCAGCTCTTGCAGCAGGACAGACAGTGCGGCATCAGATGATCTCGACACCTTTTTTTCCTTTTACTTCCACTTTGGTGAGACAGCTGCATCTTCCTGGCACAGTAACCACCAGCATCAGCCCAAAATACTATGTGGGTTTTTTTACTTTTTCTTAAAGGAAAAAAAAAATGTACAGAATCTGTTCCTTGTACATTCCAGCTCTCTATACATTCATGGCTTCCTTGCCGATGGCAGCTTTTCTCCCATCATTGTTTTTTGTTTTTCCGAAAGGGCTCCTGAAAACCGGCAGCAAAGAGGCCACTTTGTTTAATTTAAATACACTGCAGCAAAATGAAGGTAATTGTCCACACAGGCCATCTGCTACCTGGCAGGTGTCCATGAATCAGAGAGATAGAAATGGAGACTAAAGTGTCTTCCATTCTGTTACCATGATAACAGCATAACTCCGAGTTGCAGTTGGGTGCGTGCGTGTGTGTGTGTGTGTGTGTGTGTGTGTGTGTGTGTGTGTAGAGAGAGCGCAGTTACGGGTGCTACCCAGAGGGCACTAACTCTCCAATGAGGCTTTTTGCCACAAGACTCTCTGGGCCTGATTACCTCTCATGTGCACCAAGGAGATTAATTCTTACCTGTTCCATGAGCAAAAAGAAGGGAAGGAAATCCTATTTTTGGAGCCCCTACTGTGTGCCAGGCACCATGCTGGGGATACCTAAGCACGGCCAAGAACAGTGCAGCGTCATTTTCCTACTGAAGACAGTGCCTTTCTCTCTGGGCAGCTGGTCTTCTGGCCAGTGTTTTCTGCCACAGCATGTGGGTCCCTGTCTCAGATGCAGGGTTGGTGAAGGATCACCGTGTCCTCAAGGCACCTTCTCTGGCATTCTCTCTACCTGTTTTGGCTTCAAGATTAGATTTATATTTTAAATAAGGGACTAAGTCATAATCTCTGCCTTCTCCCCTCCCACATTTCTCCCTCTTCCAGGAAGTAAAACTGTCCTATAGAAAATTATAGTTAGATTCAGTAGTGAGAAGTCTTGAGAAGTCATCATGCTGTGATCCTAAATCAGTGGTTCTCGACCTTCCTAATGCTGTGGCCCTTTAATACAGTTCTGTGGGTCGCAACTCACAGGTTGAGAACTGCTGTCCTAAATGTTTAGTTTTGTTTTAGCAATTAGAGGTGATTAGAAGACCCAGGTTCCCAGACCTAGCCTTTTCACTGAGTTTTGGGGATGTTTGTGTGTGTGTGAGACCCTTGTAACCGCTCTAAGCCTCATTCTCTTTGGATATAAAATAAATGTTGGATGAAAACAGGCTATTTTTCTGAGGTCACAGCCTCTCTGAAATTACTGGTATGATTTCTGAACACTTCTTGAACATGATACCTAGCTTCCTTGGGTTCTCAGAGTCTTTGCTCATTTGAAAAGCAAAAAAAAAAAAAAAAAAAAAACAGCAATCTAGGGAGCTTCACAGATTGTATGTTTCTCCAGCTCTGCATTTCCAACAGAATTGTTTCCAACTACAAGGGACCTCTGTCTTCAGAGAACCTGAGATACAGGGCAGTATTGTGTTTAGTTACTGATTAGGCACATGACTGGCCTATGCTGTATTCAGGCCCTTATTATAGGGTGTATTACAGCAAAATCCCACTGTCCTTGTCTCAGGAAACCTTAAAGCACTGACTAACATGTTGCAAGGCTTCCTTGCTTAACAAGCAGCTGAAACCCAGGAGCCCAAGATTGTTTTATACCCCTTATTGGACAGCTTACCCCGAACCCCTGGGAGCTACCTTCACAGATTGCTGTTTGTTTCTCAGGTTTCCCATAATCTCAAGGTGCCAACTGTGATGCCCTCCCAGCCTCCCACTGTTCCACTTATTCTAGATGGGTTTGCATTGAGTAGAGCGCTAGGCAGTCTCCATGGAGAAGGGCCTGCCTCCCTGATCATAAAACCCAGGCGTGCTTTTGAGACGAGGTGCAGTTGCACAATGCAGCATTCCATCTTGATTTTCAGTGCGTCTGTCCTGAGCCTGTCAAGTGTACAGAGAATGAAGAAACTCTCCTCAGTCTAACCAGATTCAGAGGTTATGTCAGCACATTGAAAATGTTGCTCTGCCCTGCAAGCATGCCTCAAATCGTGTGTGTGCCACACATACCAGTGTACATTTAGGCAGTTCTTTCAAACTCTTTCTTTTTTTATTATTATTAAATCATAGCTGTGTACATTAATGCGATCGTGGGACACCATACACTGGTTTTATAGACCTTTTGACACATTTTCATCACACTGGTTAACATAGCCTTCCTGGCATTTTCTTAGTTGTTGTGTTAAGACATTTACATTCTACATTTACTAAGTTTCACATATGCCCTTGTAAGATGC